>OZ024765.1:22121664-22126664 GCA_964016885.1 Eledone cirrhosa
CGTATTCGCCTCATTCGGGAAACCTCTGGTAATGAGGTAATTATATTGTATTGATTTTTATACATTAAATTTTGCTCTGATACTTACATAGAGCACTCTTCACTTCTATGACCTTTTCTGTTTCCAACGGAAATTTCAATACTTATATATATATATATATATATGTATGTATAGGTATATATGATGATGATCATCATCATTTTACGTCCGCTTTTCGCTGCTTGCATATATATATATATATATATATATATATATAAATGAAAGTTAGAGTTAATAACTCTTACTGGAACCCTGTAATCAGTAAGCTCAAAGTATAAATACCGAGCATTATAATAATAATATATATGTAGTAAGAAACACAGTAAACCGTGCGTCTAATATTACTAGGGTTGAAGACCACATGTGTTTTAAATATTTTTCAAACAAATGTGGTCTTTCAACCCTAGTAATATTAGACACACGGTTTACTGTGTTTCTTACTACATATATATTATTAAGGGCGGTGGATTGGCAGTATCAGTAGAGGGTCGGACGCCATGCTTTCCAGCATAGTTACGTCCCTTTACGATCTGAGTTCAAATCCCGCCGAGGTTGACTTTGCCTTTCATCCTTACGGGGTCGATAAAATAAAGTACCAGTAATGCACTGGGTAATTGCTGGCCTTGTGCCTAAAGTAGAGACAATTATATATATATATATATATTTATTTATTACATTTATATATATATATATATTTATTTATATATTACCTTTATATATATATGTATATATTTATTATCTTTTCCTGCAGAACCTCCAGGTATTTGACAGTGAAGATGAATCACGGCCACAACAGCAGACGATATTAGTACTTAATGTGACATCCACATTCACAGAACTTGGTAAAGGCGAAATCATTGACAAAACTTTGTTGCTTAGCCAAGTTTCCCTTGCTCTCCAAGTAAGACTGATCCCTTCTTATTACTGTCTCATAAGGAAACTGTTAGTTTTAAGGGTTCTAGGATCTTCAGAAGATCCCGTTAAGGCTGAAAGTAGCGATTCTTTGCTTAAACTTTAATCTGTTATTTTAATATATATTTGTTCTAGGATTCTTATATATTTGATATATATTTATCCTTATCGAGCCCTCTTTGGATTTTAGTCTTCACATTTATTATTATTGGCAGTATCGGTAGAGGGTCGGACGCCATGCTTTCCAGCATAGTTACGTCCCTTTACGATCTGAGTTCAAATCCCGCCGAGGTTGACTTTGCCTTTCATCCTTACGGGGTCGATAAAATAAAGTACCAGTAATGCACTGGGTAATTGCTGGCCTTGTGCCTAAAGTAGAAACAATTACTATATATATATATATATATATATATATATATACTATATATATATATATATAGTGGTGGAACACTGGAACGTAATATCCGTAGTAGTAGAGCACTCAGTCCATGGGACGAGTTGGGTAGTAGTGGTTACTGTTGTGTAACCACTTCTACACACACACACACACATATCATCATTCATCATTTCATTTTACTTCCGCTTTTTCCCTGCTTGCAAGGGTGGGACGGGAACTGATTGTGGCTTGATTTCTACAGCTGGATGCCCTTCCTAACACCAACCTCATTTACAGTGAGTGCTGGGTGCGTTTTCGTGGCGCCTACACATCCACTTTACAGTGAGTGCTGGGTGTTTTTTTGCCGTGGCACCTCCACGACCACTTTGCAGTGGAATGATAGGGACTCCAGTCCCTATCATCTCATTTCTACAGCTGAGTAAACTGGAGCAATGTGAAATAAAGTGTCTTGAGAGAAAAAGTTCAGGGAGCTACTGCCACTGCTAGCTGCAAAAGGCTTTTCCTTTAAAATGAAAGGCAGACTGTATGATGCGTGTATACGAACAACAATGTTACATGGTAGTGAGACCTGGGCACTGAATGTGGAAGACTTGCGTAGATTAGAAAGAAACGAAGCTTGCATGCTCCGATGGATGTGTAATAGTAATATACGCAAACGGCAAAGCATAAATGAATTGAGAGACAGACTGAGCAAATGAGGAATCAAACGCTGTGTGCAGGAGAGGAGGTTGTGTTGGTATGGACATGTGATGCGTATGAAGGATGACAGCTGCATAAAAAGGTGCAGAGCACTAGAAGTTGATGGAAACCGCGGAGTGGGGAGACCCAAGATGACCTGGGATGAGGTGATAAAAGCCGACCTTACCCAATTACACCTCTCAAAGGTGATGACACACGACTGTGACCTCTGGTGTCACGCAGTAATACAGAGTACCCGACCTCCCATGGGTACAAGCCAAAGCTGAAGCATATAGACCCCCACACCCTCCCACTGCAAAGTGGTCGTAGAGGTGCCATTGCAAAAAAACACCCAGCACTCACTGTAAATGAGGTTGGTGTTAGGAAGGGCATCCAGCTGTAGAAATAAAGCCAGAATCAGTTCCTGTATGAGCAAGACAAGGTCAGCCGACGAGACACTGCCCACAACAGGACAACCCGTCTAACCCATACTAGCGTGGAAGAACGGACGTAAAATGGTGATGATGATGATTATATATATACATATACATATATATATATATATATATATATATATATATATATATAACAAATATATATATATATATATAACAAATATATATATAAAAAATAACAAAGGAAATGTGGTAAGGAACCAGATGGACCATAACGCACCAAAGTTCTCAATACTTAGGGTAGTAGAGTGGGTAATAAGAACAAGTATGACCCCGACGGCAGAGCTCAAGCCGTTTTGACGGCTAATTCTGGACTAAATAAGAATTTTTAGCCTGGTAAATAAATAGCCGAACTTCTCAGGGAGTAATTCCTTATATGGGAAGATAGTAATTCTCAAAAGGATTGGTCAAAAATTTGTTGTAAAAAAGAGGGAGTGGGGGAAACCCAGTCAAGCGTTGAAAGTGAAATCTATACAGCAGATTCTAAGGATAGTGTAGGTCGAAAAAAGTGTACTGGAGAAAGGGAGGAAGTAGAAAGAATAGGTAAATCGAAAGGGAGTAAACAAAAAAAACCATTATAAAAATAAGGGAATAAATATATAAAAAACAATTTCTGGCTACTACTCCATCCCCACAGTCACCAAACCCCTCATTGGTATTGCTAAACTATAGAAAAGTTTAATAGGTGGAGAAAAATACTAAATACGAGATTGTAGTGAAAGAAATTTATCAATCTGGCTTTACAGGGGGAGGGGGGGGGTCTAACACCACTGCTATAGTTAGTAGTAATCAGCATTTGGTTATGTGTATACGTGAGTTTTGTGTCTGTGTGAGTATGCAGGTTTGTACGTATGTAGGGTGTGTGTATATGTGTACTTTGTGTTTTGGTTGACGTACGTCACGAACATGTATATTTACATGTAGGTATGTGTGTGCGGAAAATGCAACTGTCGTGACAGGAGAGGCTGCCCTCTCAGGGGAAACTGCCTGACTGATAAGGTTATTTATAGGTGCACCGTAACTAGCCATAATGGAGTTAAACACTATATTGGGGCTACCTCTGGCCAGTTTAAAACGAGATTTAGAAAACATCTCCACTCTTTCAGGAACAAAACCTAAGGCACTCCACATCACTTGCCAACTACGTCACCACATTACAAGACACCAACATCAGCTTCTCCACACACTGGGATATTGTCGGTAGGGCTGCACCCTACAACTTCAGCAGGAAATGCCAGCTCTGCCTCATGGAGCTGTACTACATTATAAGAACACCCCACAAGCTCATAAACAGCTGAGCAGAATCGGTCATAAATTGTAGACACCGAGTGCAGGCATCGTATTTTGCCTGGAAAGCGACCGCGACATGAAAACTATGAACTGGGTCCCCCAGCCCTAACCGTAACACCCCGGTGGGCAGGCGGTATAAACAAACATCTGTGAACCAAATGTACATCGCAGACCATGCTCGAACAAACATTAGTGAAGCAACATCCACTAAATAATAAATGTATACCCCAGACCTGACTTGTACTGGCACTTGTGAAACAACACACATAATATAAAAAGGCAAGACACCATCATATGAACAGGTATAAAAAACCAAATGGGACTAGATTGTTTGAACACCGGCCAGAGTTACTCCCCCTGCTCTGGGATAACAACACATGCATGGAGGAGAAGAATGAACTCTGATGTTAATTTAACCGTGAAACCCCTCCTGGGTCCTGTATTGATCATTTTTTTGTTTTTCATGCCCTTCATAAGCCCATTCCAGGCGAAACGTACGTAGGTGTACTATTATATAAACATGTTTTAACGGTTTTAAACTCCTTGTATTCATTTCTTTTATAATCGCTCTGCTTATATTCTCGCCCACTAAATATTGACACTTCTAATATTTAACTCTGTAGGCACGAGTATTGAGTACATCTGCATAAACTATTGGCAACTAAATATATGTCTCGCCTATCTTTCCTTTTTTTTCTCTCTCTCTCGATACTTAAACATTCTATATATATACACATAGACATATACATATATATATACACACATACACACATATATATATATATACATATATATATATATATACATATATATATATATATACACACATATATATATACACACATATATATATATACACATATATATATATATACACACACACACACACACATATATATATACATACACACACACACATATATATATATGTTATTCCAGGTTGAATCGGAGGTAACCACAGTAAGTAAGGTACTCAATACATAGCAGAGTATAAATGTTTTAATATAGAAAAGCTTCTAAGGACTAGAACTGTTTCATTCGTGAGAAATCATCAGGGAGCTGGCTGTCCAAGGTGGTGGTATTTATATCTTTTCTGATGGTAGGAGGCGGTGGTGATTGGGATGGGTGGAGGTTATGCGTTGAAGGATTTAAAGAAAAGGGAGTTCATTAATCATAATTCTTTAAAGCTATAGTATTAACAAAGGCAGAAAAAATACTTTAAACAGGTT
>OZ024765.1:22134164-22158919 GCA_964016885.1 Eledone cirrhosa
GAAACAGCCTGGAACGAAATGTCTTGGAGGTGGTTCCAATGAAAATTTTGAATAAAGGTTTGGAAGAATTCATTATTTTAAATAGGGTGGGTGAGGTGAAGAGAACCTCTACATGATAATTCGACATGCTAAAATTATATATATATATATATATAATTTTAGGAATGGCTTGTGAGGACAGTGCAAACTTTGTACAGAGGTACAGTCAGTAAAGTCAAGGTAGGAATGGAGTTTAGTGAGGAATTCCAGATACAAGTAGGAGTACATCAAGGTTCGGTCCTCAGCCTGCTCTTGTTCATTATAGTCCTCCAAGCCATAACAGAGGAGTTTAAGACTGGCTGTCCATGGGAACTTCTCTATGCTGATGATCTGGTTCTTATAGCAGAATCAGTAGAGGAGCTAGAAAATAAATTCTGGCTATGGAAACAGCAGTTGGAAGCAAGAGGACTGAGAGTGAACCTAGCTAAGACAAAAGTGTTGATGAGTAGAAAAGAGGACAAAACTCTGATTCCATCAGAGAAATGGCCATGTTCGATATGCAGAAAAGGAACTGGCATAAATTCTATAAAATGCACACAATGCAGATCCTGGGTACACAAGAGATGTAGCGGGATAGCAGGCAAACTAACAGGTAGGGAGAAATATGTATGCAGTAGATGTACAGGGAAATTAGACAGTAGAAGTCGCACTGATAGACACATTTTTCAAATGCGAGAGGGCGCTATAGAAGTGGTGGATAGCTTCCGGTACCTAGGAGATCAGATTAGCATGGGAGGAGGGTGTTCCGAGGCCATAGTATCTAGAATAAGGACGGGTTGGAAGAAATTTAGGGAGCTGCTTCCTCTGTTGACGAAGAAGGGTTTCTCCCTGCGTACGAAAGGCCGGTTGTATGATGCCTGTGTGAGGAGTGCGATGCTGCATGGTAGTGAGACATGGGCAGCAACTGCAGAGGATATGCGACGGCTGGAGAGAAATGAGGCAAGCATGCTCCGTTGGATGTGCAATGTCAATGTGTGTGAACGACCCAGCATAATTGTGTTGAGAGAGAAACTGTGTGTGAGAGGGATAGAATGTAGTTTACGGGAGAAGAGACTGAGGTGGTATGGACATGTGATGCGCATGGAGGATGACCAATGAGTGAAGAAGTGCCAGGAAATGCCAGTTGAAGGAAGACGCAGTAGAGGTAGACCACGTAAAACATGGGGGGAGGTGGTGAGAACAGACCTCAGATCGCTAAAGCTCATGGTGGAGATGACGAAGGACCGTGATGAGTGGAGAGATGCTGTGCTGAATAAGACCTGTCCCACCCTTGCAAGCAGGGAAGAGAGGACGTAAAATGATGATGATGATGATGATATATATAAATCATATAAATATTCCAGTAGGTACTAAGTACCCACGGAAATATACATGGTGTCTATAACAGTTGTTGTTCAATGGTACTAATTTGAGATACCAGAACTATAAAAATGAGCGGAGCAAGCAAACATTAAACAATCTTTCAAATAAATTAAAATACAATTTAAATATTCACCTGTTCTAGTGCTGTTACCGACGGTTTCACTTATCAAAATATTGGAAATTCAGAGAATTTCCAATGGAAAGAATCAGCTCTTCAGACAGCTATTTCCAAACCACAGGGCATAAAGCCTCGTAGTAGTAAATATATCGCTTTCTGACGGTGCATGAGGTCAGGCCGTTAAAGTGACCCACACATAAATAGGCCGTAAGAAAAAGCGGGAGTTATAGACTTGTTGATATTTCATGTTACTGTTATAGACACCATGTATATTTCCGTGGGTACTTAGTACCTACTAGAATATCTATATCACTTATATGTATTCTCCTTCTATGTAGAGAAAAAAATGTATCTTGCTGCTATTTCTAGTCACATGAAATATCAACAAGTCTATAATTCCCGCTTTTTCTTACGGCCTATTTATGTGTGGGTCACTTTAATGGCCTGACCTCATGCACCGGGCAGAAAGCGATATATTTACTACTACGAGGCTTTGTGTCCCTCGTGGTTTGGAAATAGCTGTCTGAAGAGCTGATTCTTTCCATTGGAAATTCTCTGAATATATAAATGCTTTGAACATAGCTTTGATTCTTGTGAATTCTATATATATATATATATATATGTGTGTGTGTGCGCGTGTTTGTATATATGTATATCCATGTATAATATACACAAAGATATATATATGTACACACATACACATATATACAGACATATATATATGCATACGTAGTTATATATATACACACACATATATATATATATATATATATATATTTGTTTTCTATTTCCCAGATGTTGGATTTTTTTCAATGGTGATGGAGAGTAATGAGAATCTACTGAAATCTTTCATAACTACAATCCTTAGCAAGGAGAGGGAACATCTATAACAACACGACTGCGCTTCACATATTTTTCGGGGGAGGTTTTGTCCTTATTTTTTCTCCCTTCTCACTTTTGTTTTTGTTTTATGAGTGGTTTTTTAAAAATGTTTAAAAAAAAAAATATATTCTCCATCCCACCCCAGGGAGGTATGTGGCCGAGTGTTAAGGGTGTTGGATTGGTTGGTGTGTGGTCTAGTGGTAAGGGTGTTGGACTGGTTGGTGTGTGGTCTAGTGGTAAGGGCGTTGTACTGGTTGGTGTGTGGTCTAGTGTTAATGGTGTTGGACTGGTTGGTGTGTGGTCTAGTGGTAAGGGTGTTAGACTGGTTGGTGTGTGGTCTAGTGTTAAGGGTGTTAGACTGGTTGGTGTGTGGTCTAGTGGTAAGGGTGTTAGACTGGTTGGTGTGAGGTCTAGTGGTAGTGTTAAGGGTGTTGGACTGGTTGGTGTGTGGTCTAGTGGTAAGGGTGTTAGACTGGTTGGTGTGAGGTCTAGTGGTAAGGGTGTTAGACTGGTTGGTGTGAGGTCTAGTGGTAGTGTTAAGGGTGTTAGACTGGTTGGTGTGTGGTCTAGTGGTAAGGGTGTTAGACTGGTTGGTGTGTGGTCTAGTGTTAAGGGTGTTAGACTGGTTGGTGTGTGGTCTAGTGGTAAGGGTGTTAGACTGGTTGGTGTGTGGTCTAGTAGTAAGGGTGTTAGACTGGTTGGTGTGTGGCCTAGTGGTAAGGGTGTTAGACTGGTTGGTGTGTGGTCTAGTAGTAAGGGTGTTGGACTGGTTGGTGTGTGGTCTAGTGGTAAGAGTGTTAGACTGGTTGGTGTGTGGTCTAATGGTAAGGGTGTTAGACTGGTTGGTGTGTGGTCTAGTGGTAAGGGTGTTAGACTGGTTGGTGTGTGGTCTAGTGGTAAGGGTGTTAGACTGGTTGGTGTGAGGTCTAGTGGTAGTGTTAAGGGTGTTGGACTGGTTGGTGTGTGGTCTAGTGGTAAGGGTGTTAGACTGGTTGGTGTGAGGTCTAGTGGTAGTGTTAAGGGTGTTAGACTGGTTGGTGTGTGGTCTAGTGGTAAGGGTGTTAGACTGGTTGGTGTGTGGTCTAGTGGTAAGGGTGTTAGACTGGTTGGTGTGTGGTCTAGTGGTAAGGGTGTTAGACTGGTTGGTGTGTGGTCTAGTAGTAAGGGTGTTAGACTGGTTGGTGTGTGGCCTAGTGGTAAGGGTGTTAGACTGGTTGGTGTGTGGTCTAGTGGTAAGGGTGTTAGACTGGTTGGTGTGTGGTCTAGTGTTAAGGGTGTTGGACTGGTTGGTGTGTGGTCTAGTGGTAAGAGTGTTAGACTGGTTGGTGTGTGGTCTAATGGTAAGGGTGTTAGACTGGTTGGTGTGTGGTCTAGTGGTAAGGGTGTTAGACTGGTTGGTGTGTGGTCTAGTGGTAAGGGTGTTAGACTGGTTGGTGTGTGGTCTAGTGGTAAGGGTGTTAGACTGGTTGGTGTGTGGTCTAGTGGTAAGGGTGTTAGACTGGTTGGTATGTGGTCTAGTGGTAAGGGTGTTAGACTGGTTGGTGTGAGGTCTAGTGGTAGTGTTAAGGGTGTTGGACTGGTTGGTGTGTGGTCTAGTGGTAAGGGTGTTAGACTGGTTGGTGTGAGGTCTAGTGGTAGTGTTAAGGGTGTTAGACTGGTTGGTGTGTGGTCTAGTGGTAAGGGTGTTAGACTGGTTGGTGTGAGGTCTAGTGGTAAGGGTGTTAGACTGGTTGGTGTGAGGTCTAGTGGTAGTGTTAAGGGTGTTAGACTGGTTGGTGTGTGGTCTAGTGGTAAGGGTGTTAGACTGGTTGGTGTGTGGTCTAGTGTTAAGGGTGTTAGACTGGTTGGTGTGTGGTCTAGTGGTAAGGGTGTTAGACTGGTTGGTGTGTGGTCTAGTAGTAAGGGTGTTAGACTGGTTGGTGTGTGGCCTAGTGGTAAGGGTGTTAGACTGGTTGGTGTGTGGTCTAGTAGTAAGGGTGTTGGACTGGTTGGTGTGTGGTCTAGTGGTAAGAGTGTTAGACTGGTTGGTGTGTGGTCTAATGGTAAGGGTGTTAGACTGGTTGGTGTGTGGTCTAGTGGTAAGGGTGTTAGACTGGTTGGTGTGTGGTCTAGTGGTAGTGTTAAGGGTGTTAGACTGGTTGGTGTGTGGTCTAGTGGTAAGGGTGTTAGACTGGTTGGTGTGTGGTCTAGTGGTAAGGGTGTTAGACTGGTTGGTGTGTGGTCTAGTGGTAAGGGTGTTAGACTGGTTGGTGTGTGGTCTAGTAGTAAGGGTGTTAGACTGGTTGGTGTGTGGCCTAGTGGTAAGGGTGTTAGACTGGTTGGTGTGTGGTCTAGTGGTAAGGGTGTTAGACTGGTTGGTGTGTGGTCTAGTGTTAAGGGTGTTGGACTGGTTGGTGTGTGGTCTAGTGGTAAGAGTGTTAGACTGGTTGGTGTGTGGTCTAATGGTAAGGGTGTTAGACTGGTTGGTGTGTGGTCTAGTGGTAAGGGTGTTAGACTGGTTGGTGTGTGGTCTAGTGGTAAGGGTGTTAGACTGGTTGGTGTGTGGTCTAGTGGTAAGGGTGTTAGACTGGTTGGTGTGTGGTCTAGTGGTAAGGGTGTTAGACTGGTTGGTGTGTGGTCTAGTGGTAAGGGTGTTAGACTGGTTGGTGTGAGGTCTAGTGGTAGTGTTAAGGGTGTTGGACTGGTTGGTGTGTGGTCTAGTGGTAAGGGTGTTAGACTGGTTGGTGTGAGGTCTAGTGGTAGTGTTAAGGGTGTTAGACTGGTTGGTGTGTGGTCTAGTGGTAAGGGTGTTAGACTGGTTGGTGTGAGGTCTAGTGGTAAGGGTGTTAGACTGGTTGGTGTGAGGTCTAGTGGTAGTGTTAAGGGTGTTAGACTGGTTGGTGTGTGGTCTAGTGGTAAGGGTGTTAGACTGGTTGGTGTGTGGTCTAGTGTTAAGGGTGTTAGACTGGTTGGTGTGTGGTCTAGTGGTAAGGGTGTTAGACTGGTTGGTGTGTGGTCTAGTAGTAAGGGTGTTAGACTGGTTGGTGTGTGGCCTAGTGGTAAGGGTGTTAGACTGGTTGGTGTGTGGTCTAGTAGTAAGGGTGTTGGACTGGTTGGTGTGTGGTCTAGTGGTAAGAGTGTTAGACTGGTTGGTGTGTGGTCTAATGGTAAGGGTGTTAGACTGGTTGGTGTGTGGTCTAGTGGTAAGGGTGTTAGACTGGTTGGTGTGTGGTCTAGTGGTAAGGGTGTTAGACTGGTTGGTGTGAGGTCTAGTGGTAGTGTTAAGGGTGTTGGACTGGTTGGTGTGTGGTCTAGTGGTAAGGGTGTTAGACTGGTTGGTGTGAGGTCTAGTGGTAGTGTTAAGGGTGTTAGACTGGTTGGTGTGTGGTCTAGTGGTAAGGGTGTTAGACTGGTTGGTGTGTGGTCTAGTGGTAAGGGTGTTAGACTGGTTGGTGTGTGGTCTAGTGGTAAGGGTGTTAGACTGGTTGGTGTGTGGTCTAGTAGTAAGGGTGTTAGACTGGTTGGTGTGTGGCCTAGTGGTAAGGGTGTTAGACTGGTTGGTGTGTGGTCTAGTGGTAAGGGTGTTAGACTGGTTGGTGTGTGGTCTAGTGTTAAGGGTGTTGGACTGGTTGGTGTGTGGTCTAGTGGTAAGAGTGTTAGACTGGTTGGTGTGTGGTCTAATGGTAAGGGTGTTAGACTGGTTGGTGTGTGGTCTAGTGGTAAGGGTGTTAGACTGGTTGGTGTGTGGTCTAGTGGTAAGGGTGTTAGACTGGTTGGTGTGTGGTCTAGTGGTAAGGGTGTTAGACTGGTTGGTGTGTGGTCTAGTGGTAAGGGTGTTAGACTGGTTGGTGTGTGGTCTAGTGGTAAGGGTGTTAGACTGGTTGGTGTGAGGTCTAGTGGTAGTGTTAAGGGTGTTGGACTGGTTGGTGTGTGGTCTAGTGGTAAGGGTGTTAGACTGGTTGGTGTGAGGTCTAGTGGTAGTGTTAAGGGTGTTAGACTGGTTGGTGTGTGGTCTAGTGGTAAGGGTGTTAGACTGGTTGGTGTGTGGTCTAGTGGTAAGGGTGTTAGACTGGTTAGTGTGTGGTCTAATGGTAAGGGTGTTAGACTGGTTGGTGTGTGGTCTAGTGGTAAGGGTGTTAGACTGGTTGGTGTGTGGCCTAGTGGTAAGGGTGTTAGACTGGTTGGTGTGTGGTCTAGTAGTAAGGGTGTTAGACTGGTTGGTGTGTGGTCTAGTAGTAAGGGTGTTAGACTGGTTGGTGTGTGGTCTAGTGGTAAGGGTGTTAGACTGGTTGGTGTGTGGTCTAGTGTTAAGGGTGTTAGACTGGTTGGTGTGTGGTCTAGTGGTAAGGGTGTTAGACTGGTTGGTGTGTGGTCTAGTAGTAAGGGTGTTAGACTGGTTGGTGTGTGGTCTAGTAGTAAGGGTGTTAGACTGGTTGGTGTGTGGCCTAGTGGTAAGGGTGTTAGACTGGTTGGTGTGTGGCCTAGTGGTAAGGGTGTTAGACTGGTTGGTGTGTGGTCTAGTTGTAAGGGTGTTGGACTGGTTGGTGTGTGGTCTAGTAGTAAGGGTGTTAGACTGGTTGGTGTGTGGTCTAGTGGTAAGGGTGTTGGACTGGTTGGTGTGTGGTCTAGTAGTAAGGGTGTTAGACTGGTTGGTGTGTGGTCTAGTGGTAAGGGTGTTAGACTGGTTGGTGTGTGGTCTAATGGTAAGGGTGTTGGACTTATGATCATAATGTCATGGGTTCAATTCCTGGGTTCATTTCACATTGCTCCAGTATACTTGGCCGATGCTTATCCTGAGTACCAGCTATATCTGGGGTTTAACCCTATAATGGACTGTTGTCCTGTCCAGGGGGAAGTCTTGTACTCTCAGTCGCTTCATGCCATGAAACCGGGATAAGTACCAGCAACATCTGGGGGTTTAACCCTGCAATGGACTCGTGTCCTATCCAGGGGGAAGTCAATTGAGCCTTCAATTGACTTAAGACAGACTTAGACTCCTACCCCACCCCTCTTTGTCTGTCTGTCTGTCTGTCTGTCTGTCTATCTGTTAGTCTGTCTGTCAGTCTGTCTGTCAGTCTGTCTGTCTGTCAGTCTGTCTGTCTGCCTCTCTCTGAGTCTCTCGCTGTCTGTCTGTTTGTCTGTGTGTCATCACAAACACAAAGGAACCAGAACAACTACTGCAAGGCACCTCTCCACCTCCTCCTCGGATGCTCTACCGATTCTACCAGATATTAACCACCTTGCCTGGGATTTGAACACACACATTACAGGGGACACTACCAGACCGACTCTTACATGGTCTGTCGCTCCCTAGTTGACCATCACCATCACCATCACCATCATCACCATCACCATCATCATCACCATCATTGTCACCACCATCATTGTCACCATCATCACCATCACCACCATCATCACCGCCATCACCACCATCATCACCATCACCATCATCATCATCACTATCATCACCATCACCATGTAGATCACCCAACACTAAGGAGGTTGTCCTATCTTTAACAACAGCCAAAAGGCCCTCTCCTTTCCTGACCCTGAATCTATCCACAAAGTGCTCCACTTTTTCTCAACCCAGGATGTTAAAAGAAAGAAAACCACACGAAACAACAACAAAACAATCAATGTAAAAACAGACAAATCTAACATATAGTGATTGGAGGACAGGGAGACTGTGTCAGGGATATTTTTCTCAACACGTTATTAAAAAAAGTTGGATTACTTTGAATAAATCATGAATGAATATTACATAATTTATCCACTAAATGTCGTAGCTGTTGATTAAACATAAATATTATTTATATATAATGATTGCTTATTTTAAGATTCACTTCTTTCCAGTTAGCATCCATTATATCATAACATATATAGCTGTACGTTATATCACATTACTGATATAAATGTTTATATATTTGCATCATAACGTTTATATTTTCTGCTAATTTTCTCCTTTTTCATTTTCATGACATTTCACCGTAATGCAGTTTATATATAATTGATTCTACTTTTGGCATAAGGCCAGCAATTAACCCAGTACGTTACTGGTACTTTATTTTATTGACGCCATAAGGATGAAAAGCAAAGTTAACCTCGACGGGATTTGATCTCAGACCGTAAAGGGACGCAGTTTATATATAATGATTGATTATTTTAAGATTCACTTCTTTTAAAATGTTCAAATGTCAATACTTCCGGTTATGATATAATGGACGTTATATCACATCACTTATATAAACATTCATATATTTGCATCGTTATATCATAACATTTATATTTCTGTCGCTAATTTTCTCCTTTTTCGTTTTCATAACATTTCACCATAATACAGTTTACATATAATATCGTCTTTTTTTAATGTATCATGGATTACTTTACTGATTACAGAAGACAGTGTAACACAGTCTCTCTTCAATTTCTGTGTATATTGTCAATTACAATGTTATTTGACTTATTATATCTACATGTATATATATTTGTGTATAACATCAATATGGACACTACACATGCTAGCAGAAAACCACCAGAAGGGTCGAAGGGTGATTTTCTGCTAGCAATAATAATTTTTTCTACTTTTGGCACAAGGCCAGCAATTACCCCAGTGTATTACTGGTACTTTATTTTTCAACCCCATAAGGATGAAAGGCAAAGTTAACCTCGGCAGAGATCCATCCCACCCTTGCAAGCAGGGAAAAGTGGGTGTAAAATGATGATGATGAAAGTTTGTGAAAGGAAAGAAAAGAGACGTGAAGTTATTTTCATTGGTTTATCTAATCAAGATATAGGCATATACCATTGCGAAGGAGATGATAGCTGCATAGAAGAAAAAGGTCAAGTATATCAGTTTGGGTCCTCGGAGATCTATGCTAATATCTTTACCAAACTGTTCAAGGAAATGTTCAATTAAAAGCCCAACTAGAAACATAACCGCAAAACAGGACAAGTAGAAACCTGTATTTGTCTTTAGGGCATCAAAAAAGGGGACTTCGCACCTTTCTGTAAAAACAAAATAAATATATATTTGACATCAGGGGTGCAAAAAAGAGGACCTTGTTCCTCTCTGTAAAAACAAAGTAAATATTATTAGGGCTTCAGGAAAGGGACCTCGCATCCTTTCTGTAAAAACAAAGTAAATACAGGATGTCCCCCAAAAATGTATACTCACTTCAGCATTGTAATAAATATTTCATGTACAGGTAATTAGAGTGTGGGTACATTTTTGGGGGACATCCTGTATATATATGACATTAGGGCTGCAATATGTGTGTGTGTATGAGAGTATGTGTGTATATATATACATGTATATGTGTGTACATGTAGGTATGTGTGTGTGTGTATATATATATATGTGTATATATATGTGTGTGTACATGTATGTATATATATATATGTGCGTGTGTGTACATGTATGTATGTACATGTGAGTGTGTATATATATGTGTGTACATGTATGTGTGTGTGTATATGTGTGTTCATGTATGTGTATGTATATATATGTGTGTGTGTACATGTATGTATATGCATGTGAGTGTGTGTGTGTATAAATATGTGTGTGTGTGTACATATTGATATATATATATATGATATATATATATATACGATATTAAACAAATGGAAACTATATTTATAAAACCATATTTATTTCGTTATATATATTTCTGGGATATCATATTAAAAATATGGTATGCCTTCCTCAGACAAAATACAATATACAAGCTGTTTTATAAATAATTTTGACATACCTTAGAATAATGCAACTTCCATTTAAAAAGTTGATTTGGTAGTGAAACTGTTGAGGACAGTTATAAAGAAAGAAAGACGAAGATAAAAAGAAGAAGATGGAGAGATGTATGCAAAGAAAAACAACAGAGCGAGATATAGAGAGAAGGAGATATGGGAGAGAGAAATATATTGAGGAAGTGAAAAAATATAGAAGGCAGCTTTGGGACAGATGATCCTCGTACAAGTGAGAGGTTAGGAGGGAAGGGATACAGTTAAAATAGCCGACAGATAAATCACGTCCAGTGTAGAGGAGAAAAAGAAAGAAAGATGATATATTTAAAATATATTATGTCTCATCCATTTGAATTATCAATTTTTATGAATTAGGTATTATAATGTAAATATCAATATTCATGAATGAGACACACATCCATAATGTGTGAAAAAAAAAATGACCCCAAGCTTAGTTTTAAAATTCTTAGGTCTATAAGCAAAATCTGAGACAAAACTTCAAACATAAGTATATATGCATTCTCATGAAAAAAGAAAAAAGAGAAAAGAGAAGGTTATCTCAAATTCAAGTTGATAATTATAGACACACATGTGAACTTACGTGATATGCTCCGCAGATTCTTATTTTTCATGAAAATCTTCATTGCGTTACAAAAGATTCCACCATACATATATGTACATACATATATATATAGACATAAAATATACATTAACATCTATAGTAATATTCCTGCCCTCACTTACATGATTATCGATCAAGTATAGAATAGACAACAGATATCAATATTAAAATTAAAACGCCAAGAATATATATATATATATATCATATATATGATATATATATATATTTATGATATATATATATATATATATATGATATATATATATATGATATATATATGATATATATATATATATATATGATATATATATATATATATATGATATATATATATATATATGATATATATATATATATATGATATATATATATATATATATGATATATATATATATATATGATATATATATATATATATGATATATATATATCTATATGATATATATATATATCTATATGATATATATATATATCTATATGATATATATATATATCTATATGATATATATATATATCTATATGATATATATATATATCTATATGATATATATATATATCTATATGATATATATATATATCTATATGATATATATGATATATATATATGATATATATATATATATATATGATAGAAGGATTTAAATGGATACAGTTCAGTTAAAAGGAATTTATTGACACGTGTTTCAATAACAGTTACATAACCTGAAAACAGCTGCTATCTACAAAGTATTGTGGATTGGCAGTATCGGTAGAGGGTCGGACGCCATGTTTTCCAGCATAGTTACGTCCCTTTACGATCTGAGTTCAAATCCCGCCGAGGTTGACTTTGCCTTTCATCCTTACGGGGTCGATAAAATAAAGTACCAGTAATGCACTGGGTAATTGCTGGCCTTGTGCCTAAAGTAGAAACAATTAATTATGCAGACACTCAATATTTCAATGTTATTATCAACTATCATTTCATCAGAATAATTTTATTGAGAACCTGTTTGGTTTGTATAGAGAATATTAAGAGGGAGGGGTGAAGTTTTTAGAAGAATAGTTAAGGGAGTGGATAGAGATTTTTTTGATAGCAGTGGGTAATTAGATTCCCATCTGTTGTTTTGACAATTTTTATGGAATACATTATTTGGCGTTGGTTAATTTTCTAAATCTATAGAAGGATTAGAGATAGTAAAGATATGCATGGTTGGTTTTGTGTTTGCACTTAATTAACATACAGACTTAAATTTTTCTTTCAAGTGTACGTATCCTTTCGCCCACATATTCACACACAAACATATATGCACACCTCTACAAAATACATACACTCACATACACATACTTACATACATATATACCTGCACATATATATATATACATATATATACATATATATATGTACATACATACGCATTCATGTATATACATTTTCATACTCAACTTATCTTCATATAAGCACACATATATACATACATACTCCTGTCTATGTATGTATATATATATATATATGCAAGCGTGGAACACGGACGTTAAACGATATATATATATATATATATATATATAAACACTTTAATACATGAATACACATACATCTAACTATACACATCAAACATATATATTTACTTATTTATATACATTTTCACATATATATACATACATATGGTTGCTTTTAGACACATTCATTATAGCATATTTGCACCTATTCTCATCAGCATATCTTTCCATTATTTGTGTGGTAATTTAAGGTTATTAATATACATATATATGTTGAGAAGAGATTGTTTTTATATTTTTCTAACTAGATTGAGGTTTATATAGTTGGGGGGATGTCCCTCTTTTATGTAATATTCAGCTTGTAGTGGGAAAAAAGGGTTTTAGTTCGGTGACGGCAGAATAATGTTCGTTCAATTCTGTTATTAAGCAATTTCTTCTTGTGTGTGATTATGTAATAAATCTCAAGATTACACAATTTGCAGAAATTTTGGCTCCTGGAAAAGCTTTGGGTTTTAGCTAATTTCTCCCATTTTAGGGTAAACTTTTGATCGCTATCCCTGAGCGTCCAAGCTTTTTCTGCTAAAGTTGTTACATTTCTTTGGCTCTGGTGTTTTATTGAGTAAGAATGCCTATACAATTGGGATTTAAACGATGTTGCCGTTGATCCCACGTAATACCACTCGTTGCCTCCGGATTTAATGGTACACTTATAGATGATATTTTTTTCCAGACAGTTATTGCCGAGGGGGCAATTGTCAGGATAGGTGCAGTTACAGTTGTGTACGTTGGTTTTGTAGTTAGGTTTACTCTGGAGTAGTATTGCGGACGAACTTAGGTGTGGTTTATTTATGTTCTGTAGTGTATTGTCTACTGTTTTTTTTGTGTTCTTTGTACTTAAGTTTTTAGTGTTTTCGTTTAACCTTCTAGTATTGATCTTTTTTATGTGTTGTTCAAGGTTTAACGCTGTAGAGTATGACAGTCTTATAGTGGTAGGGTTTAGGATTTTGTGGTATTTGTGTGATGTAGGAAAATGTCTCTTAACTATTTTAAAGAAGAGTACTGGTAAATTTGTACTAATGGAACTATTGTATTCAGGGTTATACCATAAGTACTCTTTGCATCGCTTTCTATTAGTTTTGTTTGTTGGTTTACTGGTGTGTATACTATGGTAGTAAGTGTGGTTTGGTGCTGTATTATTATATCTACCTATGTGGGATTTATTTTGGGTGTTTTGATTGTTCCCATCTATGTACTCTATTTTGTTGAGGTAGCCTGCTTTACTAAGGGCGTTATCGTAGTACTCGGCGTGTTCCTTAAATACTTGTATGTTAGAAGATAGACCCGAGATTCTAAGGGAAATATTTTTAGGGATAGATTTAATTATAGAGATGGGGTGGTTAGACCCAACATTTACGTACTTGAGATTTTCATTCAATTTATGAAACGGTTTAATCAGACCAGAGTTTAAATTGAGTGTGACATCCAGGAAGTTAACTACTTTAAGGTTGTATTCATATGTTATAGTTAGTCCTATTTCGAGTAGTAGTTTTCTTATATCTTTGCGTAGTTTTTCTAGTTTTTGGTTATTTAGGTTTTTAACTAGGAGGAGAACATCGTCGCGGTATATTCCACCGTGGAGATTACTGAATTTTTCCTGGAGTCTAAAGGTGATAAATAACCCCACAATATCAGTTATTTCCGCCGAATCGTTAGAGCCCATTGTTATGTCAAAGTTAGAGAGTCTATCTTTACGAACCCAATAACTGGGGTTATATATATATACTATATATATACTATATATATATATACTATATCATCATCATCATCATCATCATCACCGTTTTACGTCCGTTCTTCCACGCTAGCATGGGTTAGACGGGTTGTCCTGTTGTGGGCAGTGTCTGGTCGGCTGACCATGCCTTGCTCATACAGGAACTGATCTGGCTTGATTTCTACAGCTGGATGCCCTTCCTAACACCAACCTCATTTACAGTGAGTGCTGGGTGCTTTTTCGTGGCGCCTACACGTCCACTTTACAGTGTGGGCTGGGTGCTTTTTTGCCGTGGCACCTCCTTGCGGTGGGGGGGGGGGGGGGGCATATTGTTTATATGCTTCAGCATGTACCCATGGGAGGTCGGGTACCCTGTATTACTGCGTGACGCCAGAAGTCACGGTCGTGTGTCATTGACTTTGAGAGGTGTAGTTGGGTAAGGTCGGCTTTTATCACCTCATCCCAAGTCATCTTGGGTCTCCCCACTCCGCGGTTTCCATCAACTTCTAGTGCTCTGCACCTTTTTATGCAGCTGTCATCCTTCATACGCATCACATGTCCATACCAGCGTAACCGCCTCTCCTGCACGCAGCATTTGATTCCTCTTATGCTCAGTCTCTCTCTCAATTCATTTATGCTTTGTCGTTCACGTATATTACTGTTACACATCCATCGGAGCATGCAGGCTTCGTTTCTCTCTAATCTACGTAAGTCTTCCACCTTCAGCGCCCAGGTCTCACTACCATGCAACATCGCTGTTCGGATACACGCATCATACAGTCTGCCTTTCATTCTGAGGGAGAAGCCTTTTGCAGCTAGCAGTGGTAGTAGTTCCCTAAACTTCTTCCATCCCGTTCTTACCCTAGTTATTGTACTTTCTGAGCACCCACCTCCGTTGCTAATTCGGTCACCTAGGTAGCAGAAGCTGTCTACTGTTTCTACAGGGCCCTCCCAGAGATTGGTGGTACTTGTTTCCTGTGGCTGTTTGCTTGCTGTTTCAGCACAGCTGCTGCATGTGAATCCTACATTCTTAATTAAGCTTCCTGAGATCCCGCTACATCTCTTGTGTACCCATTGTTTGCATTTGGGGCAAAGAATGGAGTTCCTACCTACACCTTTCCTACATACTGAGCAAGGCCATTTCCCTGAGGGGATCTGGGTTCTGTTTTCTCGTCTACTTATAAGGACCTTAGTCTTTGTCATGTTGACTTTGAGGCCCTTTCTCTCTAGTCCCTGCTTCCAGGTTTGGAATTTATTCTCTAGTTCTACCATAGATTCAGCTATGAGTGCGAGGTCATCAGCATACAGGAGTTCCCATGGGCATCCGGTCTTAAACTCCTCCGTTATTGCCTGCAGGACTATGATGAACAGGAGAGGGCTAAGAACAGAGCCCTGGTGGACCCCAACCTGTACGCTAAATTCCTCGCTATACTCATTGCCAATCCTAACTTTGCTGACTGCTCCCCTATACATGGCTTGTACCGCTTTCACAAGCCATTCATCTACTCCTAGTTTTCTAAGAGCCCACCAGATTACTGCACGTGGAACTCTGTCAAAGGCTTTCTCAAGGTCGACAAATGCCAAGTAGAGTGGCTTACTTTTAGCTAGGTACTTTTCCTGTAATTGCCTCACAAGGAAGAGCGCATCAGTGGTGCCTTTCCCTGGTACAAACCCAAATTGCATCTCGTCTATATTCACCCGGTCCCTAATCAGCTGTGCTATAACTCTTTCTGTTACTTTCATGACCTGGTCCATCAACTTTATACCTCTATAGTTTCCTCTATCTAGTGCATCGCCTTTACCTTTGTAGCAGTTGACAATGATGCTACTGCACCAATCTTTTGGTATGGCCCCCTCTAGTATTACCTGGTTAACGATACGTGTGGTTATAGTGTGACCTACAGACCCAGATGCCTTCAGCATCTCGGCAGCTATACCCGATGGACCGGTTGCCTTCCCTATCTTCATATCTCTGATTGCCTTACTTACTACGCTGCCGCTGACTTGTACTGCTGGTCCCTCTATAGGGTCTACGTGGGGCAGGGTCTCTTCTTCCCATGCATTCTCCTCATTTAGTAATCTATCATAATGACTCTTCCATGCATCTTTCTTCTCAGCACTTGTGAGGGCAAGCTCACCTTTATCATTCCGGATACACTTCTCTCCAATGACATCACAACTATCTCTGACACACTGCCTCGCAATCTTGAATACCTCCTGTTTCTGGTCCTCACGTTGTAAAACATGCTTGAATTTTCTATCCTCTGCTTCCCTCCTAGCTAAGTATACTTGTCGCCTAGCTTCCCTCTTGGTCTCTATGTAATGTACCCTGCTCCCCCCGTTCTTCCATTCTTTCCATGCCTGTCTCTTGGCCTTGACTGCTTCATCTACCTTATTGTTCCACCACCAAGTCACTCTCCTCCTGCTTGAGGTCTTACTCCAGCCACAAACCTCATCCGTCACCTCTAGTAAGTTATTTTTTAGGAACTCCCAGTTCTCTTCTACGTTAAATGTCTCTATCTGTTCTTCTTTACTGTCGTAGGCGTTGAGTAAAATATCTTTAAATCTGTTACTGGTTGAGGGGACTTTCAGCTTCCAGATCTTTCTTCTCCAGGTTGGCCTCTGTTTCAGGGCTCGTCTAGTTCTGACCGTGAGGTCGCTGACAACTAAGCTATGTTGGGATGTACATTCCTCACTAGGGAAGGCTTTTGTGTTTACGACCGTCCATCTGTCACGTCCTCTGATGAGGATAAAATCTAACTGACTAGAGTGCTCCCCTGATCTATAGGTGATCAGGTGGTTGTCGGGTTTTTTAAAGTTTGTGTTACATATCGACATGTCATTGGCGTCGCAGAATTCTAGAAGTCTGAATCCTTCCTCATTCCTTGTGCCAACTCCATGGCCTCCATGTACTCTATTGAAGCCGTCGCAGTGTTTACCTACGTGTCCGTTAAAATCTCCTGCAATGATTAGGAAGTCCTTGTCGTCTGTTAGAGCAGTAGTGTGTATTAGGGACTCGTAAAACCTATCCTTAAGTTCGTCTGGCAGCCCCGATTGGGGTGCGTAAGCTGATATTATTGTGGTAATTGTCTTATTCAGGACTAGTCTGAGTTTAATGATTCTTGCATTTACCCTGTACACTGAGATTACTTTATCTACCCACTTGTCAGCTAATAGTATACCTACACCACCCATCCCATCGTCATTTCCCACCCAGAAAAATTTGTAGCACTGGCTTTTTCCTACAAGGACTCTAGCAGACCCTCCTCTCCATCTAGTCTCTTGCACACAGCATACATCAACTTCCTTTCGCTCTAGCATTTCTACGATTTCTCCTGCTCTTCCTTTCATTGAGCCTACATTGATGGTACCAACTCGGAGTTTTGGGCATTTGTCGACACTCGTAGGGGAGGGTCTCTGGGTTGGCGCTTCACGTGGGTGCTTGGTAGCTCGCAGATTCATATTTCATCTATTGATTCAGAGTTGCTCGTGTATTCCCAGCTCATCCATCCATAACGGTGGGAAAATTGAGGGCTAGAAGGACAGTGGTGGTGGGGTAATGGCAGGGTGTGTTGGGATGCGCCAGAGGAGGAGAGAGTTAGTTAGGCAGGTAGTAGCAGCAGCAGCAGTGGAAATGGCATGCTAGGTTTGATTGGTCGAATAGACTATGGTGGTGTGTGGGGGTGGGGGGAGGGAAATTGTGAGGTAGGAACTGAGGGTCGCATGGTAAATATCCAAGTCAATACTACATCAGTAAAATTAACAATAATAACGTCATGAAAAAAGCTACTAAGAGAAACCCTCGAAAATTTATCGCTAATACAGCAGGGAAAATTTAACGCTAATACAGCAGGGAACATCATAATATTAACGACAATATGTAGGCTAAAATACCTTCGTAGATTAGATGGATGGCTGGCTGGGAAAAATTTTCCCTGCTGTATTAGCGATAAATTTTCGAGGGTTTCTCTTAGTAGCTTTTTTCATGACGTTATTATTGTTAATTTTACTGATGTAGTATTAACTTATTAACTTGGATATTTACCATGCGGTATTCTAATCCTATTGTATCTCTCTCAGTTATTTACCATGCGGCCCTCAGTTCCTACCCCCCCCCCCCTCTCTATGCACTTCTTTAAGGCTTACTACCCTGTCTTTAACCTAATTCATTCAATCTGAAAATATTGAAGAGATAAGACACTTTCCCATTCTTCTCTGCTAAAATGTACCACTAGAGCTGATTCCAATTTTCCCAGCCAGCCATCCATCTAATCTACGAAGGTATTTTAGCCTACATATTGTCGTTAATATTATGATGTTCCCTGCTGTATTAGCGTTAAATTTTCCCTGCTGTATTAGCGATAAATTTTCGAGGGTTTCTCTTAGTAGCTTTTTTCATGACGTTATTATTGTTAATTTTACTGATGTAGTATTAACTTGGATATTTACCATGCGGCCCTCAGTTCCTACCCCCCCCCCCTCTCTATGCACTTCTTTAAGGCTTACTACCCTGTCTTTAACCTAATTCATTCAATCTGAAAATATTGAAGAGATAAGACACTTTCCCATTCTTCTCTGCTAAAATGTACCACTAGAGCTGATTCCAATTTTCCCAGCCAGCCATCCATCTAATCTACGAAGGTATTTTAGCCTACATATTGTCGTTAATATTATGATGTTCCCTGCTGTATTAGCGTTAAATTTTCCCTGCTGTATTAGCGATAAATTTTCGAGGGTTTCTCTTAGTAGCTTTTTTCATGACGTTATTATTGTTAATTTTACTGATGTAGTATTAACTTATTAACTTGGATATTTACCATGCGGTATTCTAATCCTATTGTATCTCTCTCAGTTATTTACCATGCGGCCCTCAGTTCCTACCCCCCCCCCTCTCTATGCACTTCTTTAAGGCTTACTACCCTGTCTTTAACCTAATTCATTCAATCTGAAAATATTGAAGAGATAAGACACTTTCCCATTCTTCTCTGCTAAAATGTACCACTATATATATATACTATATACTATATATATACTATATATATATACTATATACTATATATATATATATATATATATACTATATATATATACTATATACTATATATATACTATATATATATATATATATACTATATATATATACTATATATATATATATACTATATATATATATACTATATATATATACTATATATATATATATACTATATATATATATACTATCTATATATATACTATACTATATATATACTATATATATATATATATACTATATATATACTATATATATATATATACTATATATATATATATATATACTATATATATACTATATATATATATACTATATATATACTATATATATATATACTATATATATACTATATATATATATACTATATATATATATATATATATATATATATACTATATATATATATATATATATACACTATATATATACTATATATATATATATATACACTATATATATACTATATATATATATACACTATATATATACTATATATATATATATATACACTATATATATATATATATATATATATATATACACTATATATATACTATATATATATATATATATATACACTATATATATACTATATATATATATATATATATACACTATATATATACTATATATATATATATATATATACACTATATATATACTATATATATATATATATATACACTATATATATACTATATATATATATATATACACTATATATATATATATATATACACTATATATATATATACACTATATATATATATATATATATATACACTATATATATATATATATATATATATATATACACTATATATATATATATATATACTATATATATATATATATATACACTATATATATATACTATATATACTATATATATATATATATATACACTATATATATATACTATATATATATATATATATATATATATACTATATATATATACTATATATATATATATATATATATATATACACTATATATATATACTATATATATATATATATATATATATATACACTATATATACTATATATATATATATATATATATATATACACTATATATATATACTATATATATATATATATATATATATATACACTATATATATACACTATATATATATATATAAACTATATATATATATGTATATATATATATATATATATATATATATATCCAGGGAACGGGGCCCGAGGATAGGAAGAGGAAATGGCTAGACCATTTTAGGACCCTATTAGGAGAGCCACCCTCCACAGCCCAGAGCACTGGGAAGATCAGGTGGTTGTTTGAGGAACTGGATATTGAGACAGAGCCCTTCACCAGAGAGGAGCTTCAGAGAGCTAAAAGAGGATCAAGGAGGACAAGGTTCATGGAGAAGATGGAGTGGCATCAGAAGAGGTGTGATTTTGATGATATCATCCTGGGGTTCTGTAACCAGGCACTGGAGAAAGGAGTTGCCCCGAATCAGTGGAGGATCAGTAACATCGTCCCAGTGCCAAAGACGGGAGATCTCTCTAACACCAACAACTACAGGGGGATCTCACTGATGTCACTTGTGGAAAAGACCCTCAACAGGATGATTCTTAACAGGATCCAGCCTGAGATGGAGAAGAAGCTCAGGGACAACCAGAACTGCTTCAGAGAGGGAAGATCAACCACCAATCACATCCTGATGCCGAGGAGGATATTAGAGGGAGCTAGAGCAAAGTGCCTTCCTGCGGTCATGGTTTTCATTGACTTTAGGAAGGCTTTTGATTCTGTGGAACGTCACTGCCTGATGAAGATCTTACAGGCTTATGGAATCCCCAAGAAGATAGTGGACCTGATATCACTGCTCTACACCAACACCAAAGCCCAAGTCATTACACCTGATGGGATGACAGAGTTCTTTGAGATACTGGCTGGAGTGCTCCAAGGAGATACATTGGCTCCCTACCTTTTTATCACCGTAGTGGACTATTGTATGCGCCTTGCACTGGAGAAACACCAGGACTCTGGCTTACATGTAGCACCAGCTCAGAAAAGGAGAGTTAAGGCGAAAAAGGTATCAGATGCTGAATTTGCAGACAACATAGTTTTGGTGACAAATACAGTGAAGGAGGCAGAGGACTTGATGCAGGAGGTTGAGACTGTGTCGATGAGTGTGGGACTGAGAATGAAGGAGACTAAATATCTGGTAGAGAATGTAGTGGGGTCTGTGCTGCTGTACGGGTCTGAGACTTTGACACTGACCAAGAAACTCACTCAGATGGTGGATGGGTGCAACACGAGAATGCTGAAGATGGCTCTGAACATTAATCAGTATACACTGAGGATGAAAAACTCAGAGCTGTATGGGGCCTCTCAAAAGTGACACAGAGGAGACTGAGGTTAGCTGGACATGCTCACCGACATCCAGAGTTGACATTGCACTCAGTGCTCCTGTGGGAGCCCCTACATGGACACACTGGAAGCGGAAGACCAAGGTTAAGGTATGTTGATGCCCTAAGGACAGACACTGGTCTGTTGGAGACGCAGGACATGGCAACGATAATGAGGGACAGAGAGCGATGGAGAGAACTCGTCCATGGATCTCGGGAATTTTACCCGCCCTATACTATATATATATATACTATATATATATATATATATATATATAGGAACCAGTAAGACCCCGACAGCTGAGCTCAAGCCGTTTCGACGGCTAATTCTGGACTAAATGAACATTTATCCTGGTATTTAAATAGCCGATCTTCTCAAGGGGTAATTCCATATATGGTCAAAGTGATTGTCAAAAATCAGTAGTAATTCTGTGGTTGCAAATTAGTAGGGGAGATGGTGGCTAAACCTGCCAGTAGGAGAAAGAGGGGAGGGGGTGGAGTAGACCCAATCAAGCGTTGGTAGTGCCAGCTACAGCTGGGCATGAGGTCAAAGAAGATACAGGGGAGGGGGAGGGGGAGGAAGTCGGAACGGTAGGTAGAACAATGGGGGGTAAAAATAGGAAAGAAAAAATACTGAGAGTGAAGAAAAGCAAATAAGTGTAAAGAAAAAATTAAATTCTACGACCTAGGTGTCAGGCTATTGTTAGGCGAGAATAAAATAAAGAAAGAAAGAAAGAAGTAAATAAATAAATAAATAAATAAATAAGGAAATAAGTAAAAGAACTAGGTGGGACGAATTAGGCAAGGACCCTTTTAAGAGGTATAAGTACGTAAATGATACGGTGACTGGTCAACAAAAGGGGCCAAAATACTAAAGAGACTACCACGAAATAAACAATAAAGGTTTCCATCCCGGGCCAGCAACGACCCAGTGCAGCAAAGTGAACTTGTACGACATAATAATTCTGAGTCCCGGGAAAAATATATACTAATGTTAACTCTAAAAGATCTAAAACAAGCTACATGAAAGTTCGTACGAAATAAAGGTAGAATACGGAGAAATAAGTTCAGAATCCACCCCGCCCAGAAGAAAAGCGAAGCAAGAAATACTGAAACGAAAAAATAAGGCATAAGTGCCACTAAGAAATATAGAGGGCACAGAGAATAGTGGGAGCGGTCGGAAAAGGGGGGCAAGTATCCGGGGTCTAAGCCAACTGCTATAAAGGGCGGAGTCCGCCAAATCTATCAAAGACTAGGGGAGGGGGGAGTGGGGGTACTAAGGCTACATGGGGCCAAAGGGCAGCCTCGGGTGGGCGAGAAAAGACGCCGACAAAGGAGAAGAGCTGGGGTAGAAGGACAAAGGAGAGAGGGGGGAAGGAAATAAAGGATGCGATAAAAGAATACAAAGAAGATCTTACGTCTTCCTTGGCAAGCAGGGGTTACCCATTGCAAAATCGGCAACTGGGGTGTTATAGCCCTAGTCTACCCCCCGTTCTTGAAAGATGAACTGGTTACTGCATGTAAACATAGATTGCGTAGGACTTACCTCGCCCTCAAACCCCATAATGACCCGGGGGGGTAGACTAGGGCTATAACACCCCAGTTGCCGATTTTGCAATGGGTAACCCCTGCTTGCCAAGGAAGACGTAAGATCTTCTTTGTATTCTTTTATCGCATCCTTTATTTCCTTCCCCCCTCTCTCCTTTGTCCTTCTACCCCAGCTCTTCTCCTTTGTCGGCGTCTTTTCTCGCCCACCCGAGGCTGCCCTTTGGCCCCATGTAGCCTTAGTACCCCCACTCCCCCCTCCCCTAGTCTTTGATAGATTTGGCGGACTCCGCCCTTTATAGCAGTTGGCTTAGACCCCGGATACTTGCCCCCCTTTTCCGACCGCTCCCACTATTCTCTGTGCCCTCTATATTTCTTAGTGGCACTTATGCCTTATTTTTTCGTTTCAGTATTTCTTGCTTCGCTTTTCTTCTGGGCGGGGTGGATTCTGAACTTATTTCTCCGTATTCTACCTTTATTTCGTACGAACTTTCATGTAGCTTGTTTTAGATCTTTTAGAGTTAACATTAGTATATATTTTTCCCGGGACTCAGAATTATTATGTCGTACAAGTTCACTTTGCTGCACTGGGTCGTTGCTGGCCCGGGATGGAAACCTTTATTGTTTATTTCGTGGTAGTCTCTTTAGTATTTTGGCCCCTTTTGTTGACCAGTCACCGTATCATTTACGTACTTATACCTCTTAAAAGGGTCCTTGCCTAATTCGTCCCACCTAGTTCTTTTACTTATTTCCTTATTTATTTATTTATTTATTTATTTACTTCTTTCTTTCTTTCTTTATTTTATTCTCGCCTAACAATAGCCTGACACCTAGGTCGTAGAATTTAATTTTTTCTTTACACTTATTTGCTTTTCTTCACTCTCAGTATTTTTTCTTTCCTATTTTTACCCCCCATTGTTCTACCTACCGTTCCGACTTCCTCCCCCTCCCCCTCCCCTGTATCTTCTTTGACCTCATGCCCAGCTGTAGCTGGCACTACCAACGCTTGATTGGGTCTACTCCACCCCCTCCCCTCTTTCTCCTACTGGCAGGTTTAGCCACCATCTCCCCTACTAATTTGCAACCACAGAATTACTACTGATTTTTGACAATCACTTTGACCATATATGGAATTACCCCTTGAGAAGATCGGCTATTTAAATACCAGGATAAATGTTCATTTAGTCCAGAATTAGCCGTCGAAACGGCTTGAGCTCAGCTGTCGGGGTCTTACTGGTTCCTATTACCCACTCTACTACCTCAAGTATTGAGTACTTTGGTGCGTTATGGTCCACCTGGTTCCTTACCACATTTCCTTCGTTATATATATATATATATATATATACTATATATATATATATATACTATATATATATATATATATACTATATATATATATATATATACTATATATATATATATATATACTATATATATATATATATATACTATATATATATATATATATACTATATATATATATATATACTATATATATATATATATATACTATATATATATATATATATATATATATATATATATATATATATATATATATATATATATATATATATATATATACTATATATATATATATATATATACTATATATATATATATATATACTATATATATATATATATATACTATATATATATATATATATACTATATATATATATATACTATATATATATATATATATACTATATATATATATATATACTATATATATATATATATACTATATATATATATATATATATACTATATATATATATATATATACTATATATATAT
>OZ024765.1:22159119-22189119 GCA_964016885.1 Eledone cirrhosa
CACAAAACCAGACCAAAACCCCAACCAAACCGAACAACACCACCAAAACCAACTACTCCCCACACCATCCCACACCAAAACCACCACCCAACACCTAAAAATACCCATCCACCATCCTATACATACACTCCCACCCACGACCCCACCAAACTCATCCAGTCCATGACCGCCACACAGTACCCCCAGTACAGTCACCCAGAAACCCCCCATGACACCGTAATACCGAGCGACCCCCACTACGCGACACACTCATAAAAATCGACTCCCTATACTCCCGAGTCACGATCCACCACCCACAACGGCGGAGTGCGGATCAAGAGCTCATCCCGTGCGTCACAATCTCACTCAAAATCTAACACCTCTATAATGTTTACGCCTGAAAACGTATACCATTGTGTAAACATTTATACCTTACATGTAGGAACCTTAGCGGCCCGTCAATGCATAAAAAGTATTTTACTATTTATTTATATACATACACTGAATTATAATTTACAAAAAATTATAATGTATGATTAAATTATATTTCATTATATTGTCTACGAATGAAAATATTATAAGTAACTCTAAAATTAATGTTTAAAATGACATTAAAAGATCTAAATAAACACTTTATTTGTCAAGAAAAAAAATATATATGTAATATATATATATCGTATATTATAATATATATAACTATCACCATATCTACTCTATACTATTATATATTAAATATATATATACTTTATATGCAAACTATATATACTATATACTATATATTATATATATATATTATATTCTCTATATATATATGTTTATTATGTTTATATATATACTATATATAAATGTTTATTATATATATATACTAAATATAAGAAGTATATATATATATATATGTATATTATATATATATATATATACTATATATATCTATATACTATATATATGTAAATTATATATATATACTATATACTATATATATGTATAGTTATATATCTATATACTATATATATGTATATTATATATATATATATACTATATACTATATTTATGTATATTATATATATACTATTATACTATATATATGTATATCCTATATATACTATAAACATGTATGTTATATATATATACTATAATACTATATATATATGTAATATTATATACATATAACTATATATACTATATACTATATATATATTATATATATATATATACTACTATATCAACTATAAATAATATACTAAATATACTATATATAATATACTATATATATACTTAAACTATATATATACTAAATATATAATACTATATATATATATATACTATATAAATATATACTATATATATATATATACTATATATATATATACATACTATATATATATACTATATATATATATATACTATATATATATAGTATATATACATACTATATATACATATACACTATATATATATCTATATATTATATATACTATATATATATATATATATACTATATATATACTATATATATTATATATACTAATAAATATATAGTATATATATATATATACTATATATATATACTATTATATACTTTATATATACAATATATATATACTATATATATACTATATATATACTTATAATATATATATACTATATATATATACTATATATATATATACTATATAAGATATAGATATAAATATAATATATTATTATACAATATACTATATATATACTATATATACTATAGATTTATATATACTATAGATACTATATATTATATATCTATATATACTATATAAATATTACTATATACAATTATATATATACACTATATATACTATATATATATATACACTATATATGCTATATACACTATATATATATACACTATATATATATACACTATATATAGTATATACTATATATATACTATATACTATATACATATATATATATACTATATTTATATATACTATATACTATATACATATATATATATATAACTATATACTATATACATATATATATACTATATACATATATATATATATATATACTATATACATATATATATATATATACTATATACATATATATATATATATATATATATACTATATACATATATATATATATACTATATACATATATATATACTATATACTATATATATATACTATATACTATATATATATATATATATATGTACTATATACTATATACATATATATATATATATATACTATATACTATATATATATATTATATATAATATATATATATATACTATATACTAAATATACTATATAATATATATATATTATCTATAGTATATATATATACTATATACTATATATATACATATACTATATATACTATATATATATACTATATATATACTATATATATATATACTATATATATACTATATATATATAGTATATATATAGTATATATATATACTATATATATAGTATATATATATATATACTATATATATGCTATATATATAGTATATATATATATATATTATATAGTATATATATGCTATATATATATACTGTATATATATAATATTATATACTACGTATACTATATATATACTATATATATATATACTTTATACTATATATACTATATATATATAGTATATATATATATTATATAGTATATATATGCTATATATATATACTGTATATATATAATATTATATACTACGTATACTATATACATACTATATATATATATACTATATACTATATATACTATATATATACTATATATACTATATACTATATATATACTAGATATACTCTATATATACTATATACTATATATACTATATATATATACTATATATATACTATATATATATATATACTATATATACTATATATACTATATATATATATACTATATATATATAATATATATATAATATAGATATACTATATATATATATACTATATATATATACTATATATACTATATATATACACTATATATATATACTATATATACAATATATATATACTAACAGATTAAAGTTTAAGCAACTTTAATTAAAGTTTATAGTATATATATATATAACATATATATATAATATATATATTTATTAAAATAACAGATTAAAGTTTAAGCAAACTTTAATTAAACTTTGCTTAAACTTTAATCTGTTCTACAGAAAAAACTTTACATGATTTCCACTGAAACTTTTTGCACCCAATTTGCGAATAAGTAAAGACGGAGTTATCGTTCTTGAGATTTCGTCTCTGAGAAATTTAAGGAACTGATGTCGCTAATTTGTCAAAGAATTTACCTGCCCCGTTGCATCATAGGAGGGTAATGGCTGCCGTTTATTTTTTTTAAACCACGGCAGGTTTTTTAATTTATTTCTCGTTAACTTGTTTCAATTCACTACTTATATAAAACAAGGAACAAGTTGGCGAAGAGGAAATAAAAAAAATCTGCCGTGGTTTAAAAAAAATAAAAAGCAGCCATTACCCTCCCATGATGCAACGGGGCAGGTAAATTATTTGACGATTTAGCGACATCAGTTCCTAAATTTCACCGAGACGAAATCTCAAGAACGGTAACTCCGTCTTTACTTAATCGTAAAAATGGGTGCAAAAAAAGTTCAGTGTAAAAGGAAGGACCCGGCATGATAGAAGGAGATAGAGTATTAGATGTAAAGAGAGGGTGAGAAATAAATGGTGGATAGAGTAATAGAAGTAAAGAGAGGGGGAAGAAGTAAAACGTAGATAGTCAACGCAACTGAGAGAGAGGGTGAGAGAAGGAGAGTGTTACACACATTTGTCTTGCTGTCTCTCTCTATTTCTCCTCCTTCGGTATATTATTGCCTCTTACTATGCCCCATTGCAGATCGACGCGCCACCTTTCGATTAAACAAAGAAACACTGAAGTACTATGAACGATAACTCTGTTTAAGGAACCAGCCAGGTTCGAACCTCTGTAAAATTTTATTCCTGGCCTTAGTAAGCCGGACTGCTAACCATTCGTCCACACTAGTAAACATATCGTAGCGCACTCTTTAGAGGAAAGTTGAAACTATATAAAAAGAGTAGGAGGTAACTCCGCGGTGACTATAGCGAACTACTTGAGATTCGAACCCATGTGAGATTATATAGCTGAGGTTAGTAAGCCGCGCTGCTACTACCTCAGCCACATAGGCCAAAATAGAAATCTCGCCATAATATCGTTTGTAAAGAGAGGACAATTTTTCTAGCGTCCCGATTTGTTTTTTTCTCTCTCATAATCTAAACATTTCACTCTTTTACTCTCTTATTTCCAAAATAATTCCACTTAATTCCATTAAATATTCAATCTTGATCATAATAAACTACAGTAACTTTATTTATCTTACAATTACAACTTTTATTTCGACATATTTCATTATTAAACAGTTAAAATAATGTTGACCAACACGTTAATCTTTATTAAATCTCCACATATTCACCGATGTTCAACAGATTCTACACAAAAATTGTTAATAATATACATATGTATATTTATTTATACACATGTATGTATAAATATATACATATATATAAAATGTATAGCGCTAATTAATAAATATTTCCATCTGTGACGATCCGTACAACCAATAATAGTAGAAGACACGTTAAATGATGCGTATATACAGTGTCCCCCAAAATGTATACACATTCACGTAGAATGCTGTTAAGTCTGTATACATTTTAAGGGACAACCTGTATATATTAAGACGACTGATATATATATTTATATTTATACATATATATTTTTATGTATTCCGATTAAATATTCTACATGTGTATATTACATTTATATATAAAAATATATATACTCTTATATGTTTACGCCTGAAAACGTATACATGTGTGTAAACATTTATACATGACATGTGTACATATAGGCGGACAGTCATGGCATATAAAGGATTTTACTATTTATTTATATACATACACTGAATTATTAATTTAAAAAAAATTATAATGTATGATTAATTATATTTCATTATATTGTCTACGAATGAAAATTATTATAAGAACTTAAATTAATGTTAAAATGACATTAAAAGATCTAAATAAACACTTATTTGTCAAGAAAAAAAATATATATGTAATATATATATATATATATTATATATTATATATATATACCATATATAATCTATACTATATATATATTATATATATATATACTTTATATGCATACTATATATACTATATACTATATATTATATATATATATTATATTCTATATATATATATGTTTATTATGTTATATATATATTACTAATATATATGTTTATTATATATATAATACTATATATAGATGTATATTATATATATATTATGTATATTATATATATATATATATACTATATATACTATATACTATATATATGTAAATTATATATATATACTATATACTATATATATGTATATTATATATCTATATACTATATATATGTATATTATATATATATATATACTATATACTATATTTATGTATATTATATATATACTATATACTATATATATGTATATCCTATATATACTTATATACATGTATGTTATATATATATACTATATACTATATATATAGTGTATATTATATACATATATACTATATATACTATATACTATATATATATGATTATATATATAGATATATACTATATCAACTATAAATATTATACTATATATACTATATATATATACTATATATATACTGATATACTATATATATACTATATATATATACTATATATATATACTATATATATATATACTATAATAGATATTATACTATATATATATATACATACTATATATATATACTATATATATATATATACTATATATAGTATAGTATATATACATACTTATATATACATATACACTATATATATACTATATATATATATATACTATATATAGATATATTATATATATATATATACTATATATATATATATACTATATATATATATGTATATATATATATATACTATATATATTTACTATATATATACTATATATATACAATATATATATACTATATATATACTATATATATACTATATATATATATATACTATATATATATACTATATATATATACTATATATATATAATATATATATAATATATTATACTATACATTATATATACTATATATACTATATATTTATATATACTATATATACTATATATATATATATACTATATATACTATATATAAATATATACTATATACATTATATATATACACTATATATACTATATATATATATACACTATTTTATGCTATATACACTATATATATATACACTATATATATATACACTATATATATATATACTATATATATACTATATACTATATACATATATATATATACTATATTTATATATACTATATACTATATACATATATATATATATACTATATACTATATACATATATATATACTATATACATATATATATATATATATACTATATACATATATATATATATATATACTATATACATATATATATATATATATATATATACTATATACATATATATATATATACTATATACATATATATATACTATATACTATATATATATACTATATACTATATATATATATATATATATGTACTATATACTATATACATATATATATATATATACTATATACTATATATATATATTATATATAATATATATATATATACTATATACTAAATATACTATATAATATATATATATTATCTATAGTATATATATACTATATACTATATATATACATATACTATATATACTATATATATATACTATATATATACTATATATATATATACTATATATACTATATATATATAGTATATATATAGTATATATATATACTATATATATAGTATATATATATATATACTATATATATGCTATATATATAGTATATATATATATATATTATATAGTATATATATGCTATATATATATACTGTATATATATAATATTATATACTACGTATACTATATATATACTATATATATATATACTTTATACTATATATACTATATATATATATAGTATATATATATATTATATAGTATATATATGCTATATATATATACTGTATATATATAATATTATATACTACGTATACTATATACATACTATATATATATATACTATATACTATATATACTATATATATACTATATATACTATATACTATATATATACTAGATATACTCTATATATACTATATACTATATATACTATATATATATACTATATATATACTATATATATATATATACTATATATACTATATATACTATATATATATATACTATATATATATAATATATATATAATATAGATATACTATATATATATATACTATATATATATACTATATATACTATATATATACACTATATATATATACTATATATACAATATATATACTAACAGATTAAAGTTTAAGCAAACTTTAATTAAAGTTTATAGTATATATATATATAACATATATATATAATATATATATTTATTAAAATAACAGATTAAAGTTTAAGCAAACTTTAATTAAACTTTGCTTAAACTTTAATCTGTTCTACAGAAAAAACTTTACATGATTTCCACTGAAACTTTTTGCACCCAATTTTGCGAATAAGTAAAGACGGAGTTATCGTTCTTGAGATTTCGTCTCTGAGAAATTTAAGGAACTGATGTCGCTAATTTGTCAAAGAATTTACCTGCCCCGTTGCATCATAGGAGGGTAATGGCTGCCGTTTATTTTTTTTAAACCACGGCAGGTTTTTTAATTTATTTCTCGTTAACTTGTTTCAATTCACTACTTATATAAAACAAGGAACAAGTTGGCGAAGAGGAAATAAAAAAAATCTGCCGTGGTTTAAAAAAAATAAAAAGCAGCCATTACCCTCCCATGATGCAACGGGGCAGGTAAATTATTTGACGATTTAGCGACATCAGTTCCTTAAATTTCACCGAGACGAAATCTCAAGAACGGTAACTCCGTCTTTACTTAATCGTAAAAATGGGTGCAAAAAAGTTTCAGTGTAAAAGGAAGGACCCGGCATGATAGAAGGAGATAGAGTATTAGATGTAAAGAGAGGGTGAGAAATAAATGGTGGATAGAGTAATAGAAGTAAAGAGAGGGGGAAGAAGTAAAACGTAGATAGTCAACGCAACTGAGAGAGAGGGTGAGAGAAGGAGAGTGTTACACACATTTGTCTTGCTGTCTCTCTCTATTTCTCCACCTTCGGTATATTATTGCATCTTACTATGCCCATTGCAGATCGACGCGCCACCTTTCGATTAAACAAAGAAACACTGAAGTACTATGAACGATAACTCTGTTTAAGGAACCAGCCAGGTTCGAACCTCTGTAACACTTTATTCCTGGCCTTAGTAAGCCGTATTGCTAACCATTCGTCCACACTAGTAAACATATCGTAGCGCCCTCTTTAGAGGAAAGTTGAAACTATATAAAAAGAGTAGGAGGTAACTCCGCGGTAACTATAGCGAACTACTTGAGATTCGAACCCATGTGAGATTATATAGCTGAGGTTAGTAAGCCGCGCTGCTACTACCTCAGCCACATAGGCCAAAATAGAAATCTCGCCATAATATCGTTTGTAAAGAGAGGACAATTTTTCTAGCGTCCCCGATTTGTTTTTTTCTCTCTCATAATCTAAACATTTCACTCTTTTACTCTCTTATTTCCAAAATAATTCCACTTAATTCCATTAAATATTCAATCTTGATCATAATAAACTACAGTAACTTTATTTATCTTGCAATTACAACTTTTATTTCGACATATTTCATTATTAAACAGTTAAAATAATGTTGACCAACACGTTAATCTTTATTAAATCTCCACATATTCACCGATGTTCAACAGATTCTACACAAAAATTGTTAATAAAATACATATGTATATTTATTTATACACATGTATGTATAAATATATACATATATATAAAATGTATAGCGCTAATTAATAAATATTTCCATCTGTGACGATCCGTACAACCAATAATAGTAGAAGACACGTTAAATGATGCAAATATACAGTGTCCCCCAAAATGTATACACATTCACGTAGAATGCTGTTAAAGTCTGTATACATTTTAAGGGACAACCTGTATATATGAAGACGACTGATATATATATATTTATATTTATACATATATATTTTTATGTATTCCATTAAATATTCTACATGTGTATATTACATTTATATATAAAAATAGTATATACTCTTATATGTTTACGCCTGAAAACGTATACATGTGTGTAAACATTTATACATACATGTGTACATATAGGCGGACAGTCATGCATATAAGTATTTACTATTTATTTATATACATACACTGAATTATTAATTTAAAAAAAATTAGAATGTATGGATTTATTATATGTCGATTATAGTGGTCTACGAATGAGGAATTATTATAAGAACTTAAATTATGTTAAAATGACATTAAAAGATCTAAATAAACACTTTATTTGATCAAGAAAAAAAATATATATGTATTTGTAGTAGTGATAGTTTTGAATGATATATACCATATATACTCTATACTATATATATATTATATATATATATAGCTTTATATGCATACTATATATACTATATACTATATATTATATATATATATATTATATTCTATATATATATATGTTTTATTATATATATATATATATATACTATATATATATGTTTATTATATATATATACTATATATAGATGTATATTTATATATATATATATGTATATTATATATATATATATACTATATATACTATATACTATATATATGTAAATTATATATATATACTATATACTATATATATGTATATTATATATCTATATACTATATATATGTATATTATATATATATACTATATACTATATTTATGTATATTATATATATAATCTATATACTATATATATAGTATATTATATACATATATACTATATATACTATATACTATATATATATATTATATATATATATATACTATATCAACTATAAATATATACTATATATACTATATATATCTATACTATATATATATATACTATATATATATACTATATATATATATACATACTATATATATATACTATATATATATATACTATATATATAGTATATATACATACTATATATGTATATACACTATATATATACTATATATATATATATACTATATATATATATATATATATATATATATATATAGATACTATATATATATATATACTATATATATATATATATACTATATATATACTATATATATACTATATATATACTATATATATATACTATATATATATACTATATATATACTATATATATACTATATATATATATATACTATATATATATACTATATATATATATACTATATATATATAATATATATATAATATATATATACTATACATATATATACTATATATACTATATATACTATATATTTATATATACTATATATACTATATATATATATATACTATATATACTATATATAAATATATACTATATACATTATATATATACACTATATATACTATATATATATATACACTATATATGCTATATATGCTATATACACTATATATATATACACTATATATATATACACTATATATATATACTATATACTATATACATATATATATATACTATATATATATATACTATATACTATATACATATATATATATATACTATATACTATATACATATATATATATATACTATATACATATATATATATATACTATATACATATATATATATACTATATACATATTATATATATATACTATATACATATATATATATATATATACTATATACATATATATATATATACTATATACATATATATATACTATATACTATATATATATACTATATACTATATATATATATATATATGTACTATATACTATATACATATATATATATATATACTATATACTATATATATATATTATATATAATATATATATATATACTATATACTAAATATACTATATAATATATATATATTATCTATAGTATATATATACTATATACTATATATATACATATACTATATATACTATATATATATACTATATATATACTATATATATACTCTATATATACTATATATATATAGTATATATATATACTATATATATAGTATATATATATATACTATATATATGCTATATATATATAGTATATATATATATATATTATATAGTATATATATGCTATATATATATACTGTATATATATAATATTATATACTACGTATACTATATATATACTATATATATATATACTTTATACTATATATACTATATATATATAGTATATATATATATTATATAGTATATATATGCTATATATATATACTGTATATATATAATATTATATACTACGTATACTATATACATACTATATATATATATACTATATACTATATATACTATATACTATATATATACTAGATATACTCTATATATACTATATACTATATATACTATATATATATATACTATATATATACTATATATATATATATACTATATATACTATATATATATATATACTATATATATATAATATATATATAATATATATATACTATATATATATATATACTATATATATATACTATATATACTATATATATACACTATATATATATACTATATATACAACATATATATACTAACAGATTAAAGTTTAAGCAAACTTTAATTAAAGTTTATAGTATATATATATAATATATATATATAGTATATATATTTATTAAAATAACAGATTAAAGTTTAAGCAAACTTTAATTAAACTTTGCTTAAACTTTAATCTGTTCTACAGAAAAAAACTTTACATGATTTCCACTGAAACTTTTTGCACCCAATTTTGCGAATAAGTAAAGACGGAGTTATCGTTCTTGAGATTTCGTCTCTGAGAAATTTAAGGAACTGATGTCGCTAATTTGTGAAAGAATTTACCTGCCCCCGTTGCACCATGGGAGGGTAATGGCTGCCGTTTATTTTTCTTAAACCACGGCAGGTTTTTTAATTTCTTTCTCGTTAACTTGTTTTAATTCACTACTTATATAAAACAAGGAACAAGTTGGCGAAGAGGAAATAAAAAAAATCTGCCTTGGTTTAAAAAAATAAAAAGCAGCCATTACCCTCCCATGATGCAACGGGGCAGGTAAATTCTTTGACGATTTAGCGACATCAGTTCCTTAAATTTCACCGAGACGAAATCTCAAGAACGGTAACTCCGTCTTTACTTAATTGCAAAAATGGGTGCAAAAAAGTTTCAGTGTAGAAGGACCCGGCATGATAGAAGGAGATACAGTATTAGATGTAAAGAGAGGGTGAGAAATAAATGGTGGATAGAGTAATAGAAGTAAAGAGAGGGACAGAAGTAAAACGTAGATAGTCAACGCAACTGAGAGAGAGGGTGAGAGTGTTACACACATTTGTCTTGCTGTCTCTCTCTATTTCTCCTCCTTCGGTATATTATTGCCTCTTACTATGTCCCATTGCAGATCGACGCGCCACCTTTCGATTAAACAAAGATCACTGAAGTACTATGAACAATAACTCTGTTTAAGGAACCAGCCAGGTTCGAACCTCTGTAACACTTTATTCCTGGCCTTAGTAAGCCGGACTGCTAACCATTCGTCCACACTAGTAAACATATCGTAGCGCCCTCTTTAGAGGAAAGTTGAAACTATATAAAAAGAGTAGGAGGTAACTCCGAGGTGACTATAGAGAACTACTTGAGATTCGAACCTATGTGAGATTATATAGCTGAAGTTAGTAAGCCGCGCTGCTACTACCTCAGCCACATAAGCCAAAATAGAAATCTCGCCATAATATCGTTTGCAAAGAATGGACAATTTTTATAGCGTCCCCGATTTGTTTTTTTCTCTCTCATAATCTAAACATTTCACTCTTTTACTCTCTTATTTCCTAAATAATTCCACTTAATTCCATTAAATATTCAATCTTGATCATAATAAACTACAGTAACTTTATTTATCTTACAATTACAACTTTTATTTCGACATATTTCATTATTAAACAGTTAAAATAATGTTGACCAACACGTTAATCTTTATTAAATCTCCACATATTCACCGATGTTCAACAGATTCTACACAAACATTGTTAATAAAATACATATGTATATTTATTTATACACATGTATGTATAAATATATACATATATATAAAATGTATAGCGCTAATTAATAAATATTTCCATCTGTGACGATCCGTACAACCAATAATAGTAGAAGACACGTTAAATGATGCGTATATACAGTGTCCCCCAAAATGTATACACATTCACGTAGAATGCTGTTAAAGTCTGTATACATTTTAAGGGACAACCTGTATATATTAAGACGACTGATATATATATTTATATTTATACATATATATTTTTATGTATTCCATTAAATATTCTACATGTGTATATTACATTTATATGAATATATATATAAAAATATATATACTCTTATATGTTTACGTCTGGAAATGTATACACGTATGTAAACATTTATACATATATGTGTACGTATATGCTCACAGTCATGCATATAAAATATTTTACTATTTATTTATATACATACCCTGAACTATTAATTTTTAAAAATTACAATGCATGACTAGCAGAAAACCACCCTCCTGCTATCCCCCTCTTGTAGTCTGTCTCTTTCTTTCACTCTCACTCTCTATCTACGCGCGCGCAAAAAACATTCGCACGCGCGCACGTGTTTCCACTGTCGGACAGACAGACAGAGAAATTGCTGGTTATATATTATAAGGAGATTACATATACATATGTAACTATGTATATCAGCATCATCATCACCATTATATATATATATATAATATGGGCCGAAGCCGAAAAAAATTTTGTTTGGCAGCTCTAATTGCGCCTTAATTTTATTCAAAAAATTGTATACTAACATATTCGAATACCAGGCACTATTGGAATCAACAATAGCAGCGTCCTGAGGGTCATTACAAAACACAAATTTGCGAGAATTAGTGTTTAAGGCTTGGAAGGTGGTAAAAAAAATCCACAAAAGTTCCATTCTTTAAAAAAAAAAAATTATTTTTAATAATATTTAAATAACTGGCGGTTAGAAAAAAATATTCCTATGAAATTTTAATCATACCATTAGGTGTGAATAAGGAAATATTTTTTTATTGTCAAAACAAATGTTCTTAAAGTTAAACTTCAATTTTTTGAATTATTTCCAATTTTTTCATGAAATTGAACACTGGACATTGGCTGTTGGAAATGGAAATTAAATCATATTTAATTGTATTTAAATTTCTAACCTTATTTTATTATTTATATTTTTTCAATAAGAAATAAAAAAAAACAACAAAAAAAATTGAAGAAAAAAATTGAACAAATCAAACGTAGGTTATGGAACTGCGCAATCTGATTAATAAATTACATCAGAAGCAGCAACCTTCTTCAAATGGTCCTTATTATCAGCAGCAACAACCACAAATTCAATGGCAACCTTCTTCGCATGGTGTCAAGTCAGAACCGCCTCGAACTGGTTACTTCTGGCTTGTGCAAGGTGTCTCTATAGCAACCAGCGATTCTCTCGGCCTCAGTGACCAAAGTCAGTGGAGAGGGGAAGGTAATGTTTCTGTAGCACGTGTTTTAGCGTCTATTCTCTCTCTCTCTCTCTCTCTCTCTCTCCCTCTCTCCCTCCCGCTATCCCCCTCTCGTAGTCTGTCTCTTTCTTTCACTCTCACTCTCTCTCTACGCACGTGTTTCCACTGTCGGACAGACAGACAGAGAAATTGTTGGTTATATATATAAGTAGATATATATGTATGTATATGTATGTATGTGTATATATATATATATATATATATATATGTATGTATGAGGTTAGCTGGACATGCTCACCGACATCCAGAGTTTACACTGCACTCAGTGCCCCTGGACGGGTTGGAAGAAGTTTAGGGAGCTGCTTCCTCTGTTGACGAAGAAGGGTTTCTCCCTGCGTATGAAAGGCCGGTTGTATGATGCCTGTGTGACGAGCGCGATGCTGCATGGTAGTGAGACATGGGCAGCAACTGCAGAGGATATGCGACGGCTGGAGAGAAATGAGGCAAGCATGCTCCGTTGGATGTGCAGTGTAAATGTGCGTGAACGACCCAGCATGGATGTGTTGAGAGGGATAGAATGTAGTGTACGGGAGAGGAGACTGAGGTGGTATGGACATGTGATGCGCATGGAGGATGACCGATGGGTGAAGAAGTGCCAGGAATTGCCAGTTGAGGGAAGACATGGTAGAGGTAGACCACAAAAAACATGGGCGGAGGTGGTGAGAACAGACCTCAGATCATTGAAGTTCACGGTGGAGATGACGAAGGGCAGTGACGAGTGGAGAGATGCTGTGCTGAATAAGACCCATCCTACCCTTGCAAGCAGGGAAAATTGGACGTAAAATGATGATGATGATGATGATATATATATATATATATTATATATATATATATATATATATATATATATATATATATACTTTTCATTTATATATATATATATATATATATATATATATATATATATATATATATATATATATTTTTTTTTTTTTACGTCCGCTTTTCCCTGCTTGCAGGAGTGGGACGGGAACTGATTCTGGCTTGATTTCTACAGCTGGATGCACTTCGTAACACCAACCTCATTTACAGTGAGTGCTGGGTGATTGTTTGCCATGGCACCTCCACGACCACTTTGCAGTGGAATGATAGGGACTGAGGTCCCTATCATCTCATTTCTACAGCTGAGTAAAGTGGAGCAATGTGAAATAAAGTGTCTGAGAATTGAACTCACAACCTTTTGATTGCAAGGCCAATGCTCTAACCACTAAGCCATGTGCCTCCATATATATCATCATCATCATCATCATCATTTTACGTCCGCTTTTCCCTGCTTGCAAGGGTGGGACGGGTCTTATTCAGCACAGCATCTCTCCACTCGTCACGGTCCTTCGTCATCTCCACCGTGAGCTTCAATGATCTGAGGTCTGTTCTCACCACCTCCGCCCATGTTTTTCGTGGTCTAGCTCTACCACGTCTTCCTTCAACTGGCATTTCCTGGCACTTCTTCACCCATCAGTCATCTTCCATGCGCATCACATGTCCATACCACCTCAGTCCCCTCTCCCGTACACTACATTCTATCCCACTCAGACACAGTTTCTCTCTCAACACATTTATGCTGGGTCATTCACGCACATTTACACTGCACATCCAACGGAGCATGCTTGCCTCATTTCTCTCCAGCCGTCGCATATCCTCTGCAGTTGCTGCCCATGTCTCACTACCATGCAGCATCGCGCTCCTCACACAGGCATCATACAACCGGCCTTTCGTACGCAGGGAGAAACCCTTCTTCGTCAACAGAGGAAGCAGCTCCCTAAACTTCTTCCAACCCATCCTTATTCTAGATACTATGGCCTCGGAACACCCTCCTCCCATGCTAATCTGATCTCCTAGGTACCGGAAGCTATCCACCACTTCTATAGCACCCTCCTGCATTTAAAAAATGTGTCTATCAATGCGACTTCTACTGTCTAATTTCCCTGTACATCTTCTGTATACATATTTCTCCCTACCTGTTAGTTTGCCTGCTATCCCGCTACATCTCTTGTGTACCCAGGGTTTGCATTGTGTGCATTTTATAGAATTTATGCCAGTTCCTTTTCTGCATATCGAACATGGCCATTTCCCTGACGGAATCAGAGTTTTGTCCTCTTTTCTATATATCCTCTTTTCTATATATATATATATATATACATATATATCATCATCATCATCAACGTTTAACGTCCGTGTTCCACGCTTGCATGGGTTTGGACGGGGGTATTCCTACTTGAGGCAAGAGTGATTGTCTTGCTCGCATAGGACTGTCTGGCAGGTTTTCTACAGTTGGATGCCCTTCCTAACACCAACCACATTTACAGTGTGGGACTGGGAGGTTTTTACCGTGTTGCCTACACGGCCACATTACAGCGTGGAATGTGTGTTTTTTTGTCGTGACACCTACACGATCTCATTTGTTTCGGCCTGGATGTTGTGGCACCAACATAACTTTACATAGGAGGGGGTGGTGTGTATGGGGTGTGGGTGGTGGGACGGGGGCGTATTTTGTTAGAGATGCCTACTGGCTGTAGTAGGTTTTACTATGTATTTAGGTAAGGCGGGTCTTCTCTATTACTGAGTACCGCCAAAGGTCTCGGTCCAGTGACATTGTCTTGGAGAGGTGTAAGTGTGTGAGGTCGGAGTTTATCAGCTCGTCCCAGGATTTTGTCGGTCTGCCTATTCCGTGGCTACCGTCTATCTTTATTGCCCTGCACTTTGTTAAACAGCTATCGACTTTCATGCGCATCACGTGTCCGTACCAACGTAGCCTTCTCTCGAGTAAACAACATCTGATCCCTCTTATTTCTAATTTTTTTCCTTAGTTCGTTTATGCTTTGCCGTTCACGTATATTACTATTACACATCCAGCGGAGCATGCAAGCTTCGTTCCTCTCTAGTCTGCGTATATCCTCTGCGCACAATGCCCAGGTCTCGCTGCCATGCAACATTGCTGTTCGTATGCAGGCATCATACAACCTGCCTTTCATTTTTAGGGAGAACCCTTTAGCAGCTAATAGTGGTATAAGCTCTCTGAACTTTTTCTATCCAGTTCTGACTCTAGCTACTGTACTTTCGGAGCACCCTCCCCCACTGCTGATTTTGTCACCCAGGTAACGGAAGCTGTCCACTATTTCTATAGAGCCCTCTGTGCAATTGAAAGAGTTAGTATTTTGTGGGCACTTGCTGCTACTTATTGCACCAGAGCACCGCCCACATGTAAAATCTAAGTTCTTAGTTAGCTTACCTGTGATCCCACTACATCTTTTATGCACCCATACTTTGCATTTGGGACATAAAATGGAGTTTCTACCTACGCCTTTCCTACAAACTGAGCATGGCCATTTCCCGGAAGGGACCGCCGCCTTATTTTCTTTCCTACAAACTAGAACTTTAGTCTTAGCCAGGTTAATTTTAAGGCCTTTTGATTCTAGGCTGTGCTTCCACGTTTGGAATTTCTTCTCTAGCTCAGCCATTGATTCAGCTATGAGTGTCATGTCGTCTGCGTATAGGAGTTCCCATGGGCAGCCTGTCTTGAACTCCTCTGTTATAGCCTGAAGGGCAATAATAAATAGTAGGGGGCTGAGAACAGAGCCCTGATGGACGCCAACTTTTACGCTAAACTCTTCACTATATTCGTTGTTAATTCTAACCTTGCTGACTGTTTCTTTATACATGGCTTGTATAGCTCTCACAAGCCATTCGTCGACACCTAGTTTTCTAAAGGCCCACCAGATAATGGAACGGGGGACTCTGTCGAAGGCTTTCTCCAAGTCGACAAAAGCTAAGTAGAGGGGTTTACCTTTAGCTAGGTACTTCTCCTGTAGTTGACGTACAATGAAAAGAGCGTCTGTGGTACTTATGCCTGACACAAACCCGAACTGCATTTCATCTAGGTCAATTCTCTCTCTGATTAGTTGCGCTATTACTTTTTCCGTGACCTTCATGACCTGGTCGATTAGTTTAATGCCTCTATAGTTACTCCTATCTAGGGCATCTCCTTTACCCTTATAACAGTTAACGATGATGCTGCTATGCCAGTCCTTCGGAACAACCCCATTCTGTACGACTTGGTTAACTATCCGGGTGACCAAGGTGTGTCCCACCGAGCCAGATGCCTTCAGCATCTCAGCAACTATTTCCGAAGGCCCAGCCGCCTTACCCGTCTTCATATCCTTGATTGTCTTACTTATTATACTACCCACGACTAACACTGCTGGTCCCTCTATTGGGTCGATGTAGGGGAGACTGTCTTTCTCCCATTTATTCTCCCCATTTTGTAGCCTTTCATAGTGACACTTCCAAGCTACCTTCTTATCAGCGTCGGTGATGGCAAGTACGCCGTCATCATTAAGTACACACTTCTCCCCGACAATATCACGGTTTTCCTTGACACATTTCCTAGCAATCCTGAACACCTCACGTTTTTGGTTCTCGCGTTGTAGAACATGCTTGAACTTTCTTTCCTCTGCTTCCCTTCTTGCGAAGTACACTTGTCTCCTAGCCTCCCTCCTGGCCACTTGATAGTCTTCTCTACTTCCCCCATCCCGCCATACTTTCCAAGCCTGCTTTTTGGCCTTAATTGACCCCTCCACCCTACTGTTCCACCACCATGTTACTCTCCTATATATATATATATATATATATATATATATATATATATATATATATATATATATATATATATATTGTATATGTGATTCAGTGATAGGGTTCTTTTAATTTAAATAGGAACCTTTTAAAAAGGGTGGGGTTGTTTCATAGAACCAGGGTTGGTTCTATCATAATTTATTTCTACTGAAGGACTCTGTCTATAATTAGCTGCTTTTTTAGCTATCTGGGTTACCTTTTAAATATTGCTTCCTGGTTGGGATGGTACTTCCAATGTTGTATTGCATAATATACTCATATATTATATCATCATACACACACACACTTATATATATTTATTGACACACACACACATGTATATATAGACACACACACAGAGATACATATATATATATATAGACAAATATATATAAATATATAGATATATAGACACATTAAATTTGAACATATGTTCCTTAAGGGTTAATTTTATGCTGGCTCCCACCGCATGTGCAATCATTTTCTTTAGTTCATCGTGGTTTTCGGGGGTCCGTATGGCTCTGGTCCACCCGTTCCATCTATTTGTGTGGGTTTTCTTGGTCATTGAGGTAATGGTAGCTGGTCTGGCTCTTGCTGGTCTTATAGGACACAGGTTGCTAAGGTCATATGTGTCTAGGTAATTATTACTATAGGTAAGTTGAAGTAGGAGTCCCAGCTCACTGGTATCAATCCCACAGAATTCAACATTGCTCTCACTGATCATTCCTACGCATTTCTCCACAGCAAAATCCATGTCAATAGATGGATATAGGGACACAACATCCATACTACCTATTATACAGTCTGTTAGGTCCCTAGATCTGTTATTTTCGCTGATTCTGCTGAGGAGGTCCTCCGTGCTGTCACATATATCTGGGGACATTTCAATGATGGGGCGTATGATTGGCAACATCACCCTCCCAAAGTATAACAATATATATATATATTTATATATGTAGATAAATCTACCAAAAGTTTACGGTAGTAATTTATTGTTACATTTTTATAAATATATCGAGATTGATACTTTCCTTTAATTATTACACTCCCTTACCTCTTTTACTTCCGCATCTAAGTGTACGTGTGTGTAGGCGTGTTTATGCGCGCGCCTTCATATTCATATACTTATGATGTATCTATTCTGTCTGTAGATTACAGACATACAGATACATTTGCCCTAAATTTTAGATTTACACACACTTTTTCACTATACGTATACATATGAGCATACACATATATGCACATCTGTGAGCGTATTTACATACATATACACACACCTAACTATATTTCTTGATAGATTTTTATATATTTCAATCTCTATTTCATTTGTCTATTCAAAACATGTTCCCAAACAGACCTATTGTATTGGATCTTTGTTCTTATCAATAAACAAGCATCATTATTTCTGAAGACAGCATATATATGTGAAGGTATGTATATTCCCTCTGATAGTTTGTATAATATTGTACATAGATCTATAGAATATGCATACCAATTCTAACACATATATGTCCTAGAAACGATCGTAAAATAATGAACTTTTTTTGTTTAATATAAGGAACTGTTTCTTTGTTTATTCATTATTTTTTTAATAATTTATATATTTATATATATATATTTATATATTTATATATATATTTATATATTTATATATATTTATATATATATATATATATATTTAATGTATAATAAATATGGAGGCACATGGCTTAGTGGTTAGAGCATTGGCCTTGCAATCGAAAGGTTTTGAGTTCAATTCTCAGACCGGGTGATGTGTTGTTTCCTTGAGCAAGGCACTTTATTTCACATTGCTCCAGTTTACTCAGCTGTAGAAATGAGATGATAGGGACTGGGGTCCCTATCATTCCACTGTAAAGTGGTCGTGGAGGTGCCACGGCAAAAAAGCACGCAGCACTCACTGTAAATGAGGTTGGTGTTAGGAAGGGCATCCAGCTGTAGAAATCAAGCCAGAATCAGTTCCCGTCCCACCCTTGCAAGCAGGGAAAAGTGGACGTAAAATGATGATGATGATGAATAAACAATACAGTATAATTACCTCATTACCAAAGATTTCCTGAATGAGACGAATACAAGAAACGTCCGCATTCGTTCGTCAGACAAGGCAATTTAAAACATAGTGAAATATTTGAAAAATCTCAAGAAAGGCTAAAATCTTGAGGATATTTTTCAAATATTTCACTATGTTATAAATTGCCTTGTCTGACGAACGAATGCGGACGTTTCTTGTATTCGTCTTATTCGGGAAACCTTTGGTAATGAGGTAATTATACTGTATTGTTTATTATACATTAAATATTTAGCTCTGTAACTCACATAGAGCACTCTTCACTCCTATGACTTTTTCTATTTTCAACGGAAACTTCAATACCTATATATATATATTCATTTCATTCATTTCATTTTACGTCCGCTTTTTCCCTGCTTGCAAGGGTGGGACGGGAACTGATTCTGGCTTGATTTCTACAGCTGGATGCCCTTCCTAACACCAACCTCATTTACAGTGAGTGCTGGGTGCTTTTTTGCCGTGGCACCTCCACGACCACTTTGCAGTAGAATGATAGGGACCCCAATCCCTATCATCTCATTTCTACAGCTGAGTAAACTGGAGCAATGTGAAATAAAGTGTCTTGCTCAAGGAAACAACACATCATCCGGTCTGAGAATTGAATTCACAACCTTTCGATTGCAAGGCCAATGCTCTAACCACTAAGCCATGTGCCTCCATATATATCATCATCATCATCATCATCATCATCATTTTACGTCCGCTTTTCCCTGCTTGCAAGGGTGGGACGGGTCTTATTCAGCACAGCATCTCTCCACTCGTCACGGTCCTTCGTCATCTCCACCGTGAGATTCAATGATCTGAGGTCTGTTCTCACCACCTCCGCCCATGTTTTTCGTGGTCTACCTCTACCACGTCTTCCTACAACTGGCAATTCCTGGCACTTCTTCACCCATCGGTCATCCTCCATGCGCATCACATGTCCATACCACCTCAGTCTCCTCTCCCGTACACTACATTCTATCCCACTCAGACACAGTTTCTCTCTCAACACATTTATGCTGGGTCGTTCACGCACATTTACACTGTACATCCAACGGAGCATGCTTGCCTCATTTCTCTCCAGCCATCGCATATCCTCTGCAGTTGCTGCCCATGTCTCACTACCATGCAGCATCGCGCTCCTCACACAGGCATCATACAACCGGCCTTTCGTACGCAGGGAGAAACCCTTCTTCGTCAACAGAGGAAGCAGCTCCCTAAACTTCTTCCAACCCGTCCTTATTCTAGATACTATAGCCTCGGAACACCCTCCTCCCATGCTAATCTGATCTCCTAGGTACCGGAAGCTATCCACCACTTCTATAGCGCCCTCATGCATTTGAAAAATGTGTCTATCAATGCGACTTCTACTGTCTAATTTCCCTGTACATCTACTGCATACATATTTCTCCCTACCTGTTAATTTGCCTGCTATGCCGCTACATCTCTTGTGTACCCAAGATCTGCATTGTGTGCATTTTATAGAATTTATGCCAGTTCCTTTTCTGCATATCGAACATGGCCATTTCCCTGACGGAATCAGAGTTTTGTCCTCTTATCTATATATCCTCTTTTCTATATATATATATATATACATATATATATATATATATATATATATATATATATATATATATATATATATATATATATATATATATATATATATATATATACGATATTAAATAAATGGAAACTATATTTATAAAACCATATTTATTTCATTATATATATTTCAGGGATATCATATTAAAAATATGTTATGCCTTCTTCAGACAAAATACAATATAAACAGTCTTATAAATAGATAGATTCGACATACCTTTCAACTTCAACTTCCATTTAAAAAGTTGATTTGGTAGTGAAAAATATTAGGGACAGTTATAAAAAGAAAGAAAGAAAAAACGAAGAAAAAGAAGAAATGCATGCAACTAAATAGAGAGAGATAGATATAGAGAGATAGATAGAGAGAAGAAATTCATGTAAAGAAACAGAGAGAGATATATAGAGAGAGGAAAACACAGAGGGAGATAGATAGAGAGAGAGAGAGAGGAGAGAGAGAGAGAAAATATAGAGAGATAGATATAGATAGAGATAGAGTTAAAGAAAATAGGTAGTTGGGCACCAGTTGAATGACGTATCAATGATATATTTATTTATTTATTTATTTATTTAGCTCTAGTATTAATGTAGAGAGAGATATATGTGGTTAGGAGAGAAAACAGCCATTACATAGAGAGAAAAGAAAAATATCCAGACATAAACGAGGCAGATTTAAAACACTATGTTTCATCAATGTAAAAATATCAATTCGTATAAATCAGGCATTATAATGTAAATATCAGTATTCATGAATGAGACACGTATCAATAATGTGTGAAAAATAATGATCATATGTCTAGTTTAAAATTCCTAGGTTTATATCAGAGTTGAGATAAAATAGAAGGTTATCCCAGATTCGATACTATAGACATCCATGTGAATTTACGTGATCAACTCTGCAAATTCCTATTTCACACGAAAACATTCTCATTGTGCTATAAAAATTCTAGTATACATATATGTGTACATACACACAAATATACATAGAGTCTACATTAATTTTAACAATACTATTCTTGTCTTTACTCTACATGATTATCGTTCAAGCATAAATAGAGAACAGATATCAATATATCAATAAAAATATCAAAAACAAAAAAATAAAAAAACACAAAAAAATATTAAAAATAAAAATATTAAAAATATTAAAAATAAAAATAAAACATAGTATGCCCTGCAAATCAACCACAGAGATCAACCCTTCAAAGTTAATTGACAATATATTGCCAAGTTCGTTATAAGCATAGGTATCACTCAATTTTCAATAGACATACTATAAAATTAACCACCAAAAATTTAGCACAAAATATTAATAGAATAAATAATAGGAATTTAAAACCTAGCCAAAATACCGATAATAGCATAAATAATATCCAAGTAAACAAATGTAACTGTAGAGATAGATCTAAATGTCCGTTAAATAACAATTGCTTAGTTAAAAATATAATATACAACTGTAATGTTAAAACGGACTTAAATTCTTTTAACTATGTTGGTTCCACCTCGACAGAATTTAAACTTCGCTATAATAACCACAAGAATTCTTTCACAGATCCAAGCAAAAAATCTTCAACATCACTATCAGGCTTACTCTGGCAACTTAGGCATGATAACGTTGGATATTCGACGGCTTGGAATATAGTCTCAAGAGGGATTCCTTTTAATTCATCCTCTGAGACATGTGACCTCTGCGCGGAGGAGATATTCTTTATACTAAAATCTAAAAATTCCCTTAATTTACGGACAAATTTATTCAGTTGCTGCAGACATAGATTGAACTCAACTTTTAAATATAAATATAAATTTAAAATGTAGTATATTTAATTTGATTTATAATTATTTATGAAACTCGCCGATAAATCTTTCGATTTCTTTTTTTATTTTAAACATTCTTCATGAATAATTAAACTACCCTAAAAGCTGATGCTCCAAATATATCGAATAAATTTTACACGAGATAAACTTCTATATTAAATATAAGACCATCTGTAGATCAAATGGGTATCCTAAACTTTTGGAATGATTTCTACTAGACAAGATTTGGTAAATAATTTTTGGTTTTGTTTGCTTTTGATTCTGATGCTTATAACGAACTTGGCAATATATTGTCAATTAACTTTGATCTCTGTGGTTGATTTGCAGGGCATACTATGTTTTATTTTTATTTTTAATATTTTTAATATTTTTATTTTTAATATTTTTTTGTGTTTTTTTATTTTTTTGTTTCTGATATTTTTATTGATATATTGATATCTGTTCTCTATTTATGCTTGAACGATAATCATGTAGAGTAAAGACAAGAATAGTATTGTTAAAATTAATGTAGACTCTATATATATTTGTGTGTATGTACACATATATGTATACTAGAATTTTTATAGCACAATGAGAATGTTTTCGTGTGAAATAGGAATTTGCAGAGTTGATCACGTAAATTCACATGGATGTCTATAGTATCGAATCTGGGATAACCTTCTATTTATCTCAACTCTGATATAAACCTAGGAATTTTAAACTAGACATATGATCATTATTTTTCACACATTATTGATACGTGTCTCATTCATGAATACTGATATTTACATTATAATGCCTGATTTATACGAATTGATATTTTTACATTGATGAAACATAGTGTTTTATCTGCCTCGTTTATGTCTGGATATTTTTCTTTTCTCTCTATGTAATGGCTGTTTTCTCTCCTAACCACATATATCTCTCTCTACATTAATACTAAAGCTAAATAAATAAATAAATAAATAAATATATCATTGATACGTCATTCAACTGGTGCCCAACTACCTATTTTCTTTAACTCTATCTCTATCTATATCTATCTCTCTATATTTTCTCTCTCTCTCTCCTCTCTCTCTCTCTCTATCTATCTCCCTCTGTGTTTTTTCCTCTCTCTATATATCTCTCTCTGTTTCTTTACATGAATTTCTTCTCTCTATCTATCTCTATATCTATCTCTCTCTATTTAGTTGCATGCATTTCTTCTTTTTCTTCGTTTTTTCTTTCTTTCTTTTTATAACTGTCCCTAATATTTTTCACTACCAAATCAACTTTTTAAATGGAAGTTGAAGTTGAAAGGTATGTCGAATCTATCTATTTATAAGACTGTTTATATTGTATTTTGTCTGAAGAAGGCATAACATATTTTTAATATGATATCCCTGAAATATATATAATGAAATAAATATGGTTTTATAAATATAGTTTCCAATTATTTAATATCGTAAATATACTCCAAATACTTGTTGAGTGCTTTTATATCAGTTATAAATATTTACTCGTTGTAACCCAACAATTTAAATAAAACTTTGCATATATATATATATATATATATATATATATATATATATATATATATATATATATATATATTGTATATGTGATTCAGTGATAGGGTTCTTTTAATTTAAATAGGAACCTTTTAAAAAGGGTGAGGTTGTTTCATAGAACCAGGGTTGGTTCTATCATAATTTATGTCTACTGAAGAACTCTGTCTATAATTGGCTGCTTTTTTAGCTATCTGGGTCACCTTTTAAATATTGCTTCCTGGTTGGGATGGTACTTCCAATGTTGTATTGCATAATATACTCATATATTATATCATCATACACACACACACTTATATATATTTATTGACACACACACACACACTTATATATATTTATTGACACACACACATTTATATATATTTATTGACACACACACACACACTTATATATATTTATTGACACACACACACATGTATATATAGACATACACACAGAGATACATATATATAGACAAATATATATAAATATATAGATATATAGACACATTAAATTTGAACATATGTTCCTTAAGGGTTAATTTTATGCTGGCCCCCACCGCATGTGCAATCATTTTCTTTAGTTCATCGTGGTTTTCGGGGGTCCGTATGGCTCTGGTCCACCCGTTCCATCTATTTGTGTGGGTTTTCTTGGTCATTGAGGTAATGGTAGGTGGTCTGCCTCTTGCTGGTCTTGTAGGGCACAGGTTGCTAAGGTCATATGTGTCTAGGTAATTATTACTATAGGTAAGTTGAAGTAGGAGTCCCAGCTCACTGGTATCAATCCCACAGAATTCAACATTGCTCTCACTGATCATTCCTACGCATTTCTCCACAGCAAAATCCATGTCAATAGATGGATATAGGGACACAACACCCATACTACCTATTATACAGTCTGTTAGGTCCCTAGATCTGTTATTTTCGCTGATTCTGCTGAGGAGGTCCTCCGTGCTGTCACATATATCTGGGGACATCTCAATGATGGGGCATATGATTGGCAACATCACCCTCCCAAAGTATAACAATATATATATATTTATATATATATTTATATATATATATATATATATATTTAATGTATAATAAATATGGAGGCACATGGCTTAGTGGTTAGAGCATTGGCCTTGCAATCGAAAGGTTGTGAGTTCAATTCTCAGACCGGGTGATGTGTTGTTTCCTTGAGCAAGACACTTTATTTCACATTGCTCCAGTTTACTCAGCTGTAGAAATGAGATGATAGGGACTGGGGGTCCCTATCATTCCACTGTAAAGTGGTCGTGGAGGTGCCACGGCAAAAAAGCACCCAGCACTCACTGTAAATGGGGTTGGTGTTAGGAAGGGCATCCAGCTGTAGAAATAAAGCCAGAATCAGTTCCCGCCCCACCGTTGCAAGCAGGGAAAAGTGGACGTAAAATGATGATGATGATGAATAAACAATACAGTATAATTACCTCATTACCAAAGATTTCCTGAATAAGACGAATACAAGAAACGTCCGCATTCGTTCGTCAGACAAGGCAATTTAAAACATAGTGAAATATTTGAAAAATCTTGAGGATATTTTTCAAATATTTCACTATGTTTTAAATTGCCTTGTCTGACGAACGAATGCGGACGTTTCTTGTATTCGTCTTATTCGGGAAACCTCTGGTAATGAGGTAATTATACTGTATTGTTTATTAAACATTAAATATTTAGCTCTGTAACTCACATAGAGCACTCTTCACTCCTATGACTTTTTCAATTTTCAACGGAAACTTCAATACCTATATATATATATTCATTTCATTCAGTTCACGTCCGCTTTTTCCCTGCTTGGAAGGGTGGGGCGGGAACTGATTCTGGCTTTATTTCTACAGCTGGATTCCCTTCCCAACACCAACCTCATTTACAGTGAGTGGTGGGTGCTTTTTTGCCGTGGCACCTCCACGACCACTCTGCAGTGTAATGATAGGGACCCCAGTCCCTATCAACTCATTTCTACAGGTGAGTAAACTGGAGCAATGTGAAATAAACTGCATTGCTCAAGGAAACAACACATCACTCGGTCTGAGAATGGAACTCACAACCTTTCGGTTGCAAGGCCAATTCTCTAACCACTATGCCATGTGCCTCCATTATATATATATATATATATATATATATATATATATATATATATATATATATATATATATATATATATATATATATATATATATATATATATATATATATATATATATATATATATATATATATATATATATATATATATATATATATATATATATATATATATATATATATATATATATATATATATATATATATATATATACATATACATATATATATATATGTAGGAGGTGAGTTTTATTGTAGTACAATAAAGCAATGCAGATATCGGATAAGAAGCACTCTACAGTTTGTAGGACTGGAGTATACATAATATAAGATCAAAAGATGGTTAAAGGAGTTCCATGTATTTTATTATGCGCATTTCAAAAACAGACATCATCATGCAATAATATTTGTGTTTTCATCAACTAAAGACATTCCTATACCTGGTAAATCTGAATTCACCAAACTTCTTATTGAAAAAACTGACTCCTTCGTAAGAAGACTTAGATGGACAGCCTATTTCTATGACCAGCGCCTAAAAGGGAACTTCCATACCAAAGAACATAACTTCCTCGATCATCTATTTAATTCTAGACGAAATCCTCCTTCCAACAAAAATCTAGTACAATTCGAGGAAGAATTAACTAAAATAATAAAAAATCTTAAATTCAAGAGATACCCTTACAAAGGACAAGAGCACCTTGTAAATCTCAAGAACACAATTTCTAACCTAAATTCCTCAAAAAATGTTTTAGTCCACTCTGACAAAACCAATAACTTATATGGTATTTCCAAGGATAATTATAACAACCTTATCCTAAAGGAACTTAGGAAAAAGTATCGTAAAACCAACCATGAAAATTTAGAATACATAAACCTTGAAGCCTCTGAGATTATGTCAAAACTTGGCATTGAAAAAAAGACCGAACCATTCCTCCCAAGAACTCCGAGGATAAATCTCAAGGATCACAAAAACAATTTTCGCACTGAACTACCTGTTAGATTAATCGCCCTCTCTAAATCTGATCTGGGGGTTGTTAGTAAATCCATCTTGGATAGAATTATCCCTCAGGTTAGTTCTAATTGCTCTTCTTTGAACCTAAATTTATGGTTTGGTACTTCTGAAGTGATTGGCTGGTTCAACAAATTGGATAATAAAAACAAACTAAAATTTATTCAATTTGATATTGCCAGCTACTATTCCTCCATTTCGCCTTCACTTCTCAATAATGCTCTATCTTTCGCACTTAAATATTCTGACATCACCACAGATGAACTTCACATCATCCTCACCGCACGTAAAACCATCCTAGAGTTCAACAACGAATATTGGACCAGAGCCGATACCTCTAACAACTTCGACATCACAATGGGAGCATCCGATTCATCCCAATTGACTGATTTAATTGGTATCTTCATTTTGAACTCTTTGAGTCGGAAAATTCCTCAACTTCGCGGTGGAATTTATCGTGACGATGGACTCTTTACTATCCTAAATTGCAATATAGTTAACCTTAATATTATTAAGAACAATATACGT
>OZ024765.1:22199119-22204119 GCA_964016885.1 Eledone cirrhosa
GGGTGTTAGACTGGTTGGTGTGTGATCTAGTGGTAAGGGTGTTAGACTGGTTGGTGTGTGGTCTAGTGGTAAGGGTGTTAGACTGGTTGGTGTGTGGCCTAGTGTTAAAGGTGTTGGACTGGTTGGTGTGTGGTATAGTGGTAAGGGTGTTAGACTGGTTGGTGTGAGGTCTAGTAGTAAGGGTGTTAGACTGGCTGGTGTGTGGTCTAGTGGTAAGGGTGTTAGACTGGTTGGTGTGTGGTCTAGTGGTAAGGGTGAAAAAAATAACACCACAAATAATGAAACCAACAACATTACAACAACAAGCAACAAAGACAACAAAATTTCTTTTGCCCAAACGGTCAGGAAAGCTATTGAATACAAGCCCATAGATATAACTAACGCTAAGCAAAATTTGCTAGATGCCAGAAAATACGTATCTTTTGGGGAGGATGGTTCTTTTACGATCAACTCCCCAGAAGAAGTTCGTCAACAGGTATATAGGAATACCATAACCTACAGGACTATAACCAACGCAACAAGAAAGCCAGCTCAATTGACAGAAAGTCAAAATGAGCTGGTTCTGAAAGACATTAAAAAGGACATACTCTTTATTGAAAGAGGGAAGCTGTATGCCAGCATTATGGTCCGAATGAAGGACGAAATGCTGGCTCAAAAATATTCGGTGGCACCTATAGTGTCACCACAATACACCTTCTTCCCCACATATAAAGGAAGAAGAACACAAAGAATAAGAATGTGGAGCCCAACGCCAGAAGTTAACATCTGGTCCGTCCTAACAGGATTTACGGACCTAGAAAAGGACATCCTTATTTCAGCAGGGGAGTCCACCAGTGGACTGTTCGGGGGGAAAAGTCTGGAGGTTCTCTTACAGATGACACCTGAGAGAATCTCCGGAATACCCGACCGAGTCCTACTGGATGGGCGAACCTTCATAAATATCACAGTGGAAGGCAGGAGACCCTCATGTTACCACTGCGCTGGCAGAGGTCACCTGAGGACGGCCTGCCCTCTACGAACAACAAAATAACTACTGCTACAAACACCACAACAACAACAAAAACAACCAGCACCACCATCACAAAAACAACAAAATACACTACCATCACCACCACAACGACAACAAAAACCAACAACACCACCACTACCACCACCACCACCACCACAACATCAACAACAGCTCAAGAAAACAACCCAAAACACGGTCCCACCCAGCCCCACCCCACAGAACACAAATACAAAAACACACGCAGTTCATACACAACCCGGAGATATACCCCTCCCCTCCAATACGGAAGAAGAGCTCATATCGTCGGAAGACGAGGGGGCTCCCTTCCAAAAAGTGAAAAGAAAAAAACGCACACACACCACACAAACAAAAATAACCCCACCTGACAACACAACACAGACAACAAAACGTAAACTCACTCAAGAACAACAAGCAAAAACAAACACAACAACACAAAAACTCTACACATACATACACAAAAACAATAAAAACCTAACTGAAAAAATAGAAAACAACCCTTCGATACAAACCGAAGGGCCGAAATTTGTAACGGCAATGGAACTCCCTAACCTGAAAATGGTGAAAGTCCCACTTGACATTTTCAAAACTTTGAAAGACATTTACCCTGAGGACGTGGGCCCACCCTGCACCAGGCCACTCAATCGCGTCCTCCTGAAAGGTTTTCCCCTCCCGTCCTCAAACACCCACACAACTCCAAACACCCCAACCCCTCCACACACTAATACCCCCACACCACCACAAACCACCACCCCACCCATCAACCTCTCCACCAGCCCCATGGAAACTGAGCGGCCCGAACCCCGGGACGCAGAGAGGTAAGTGCCTCTTTCTTTGCCACCAACATGGCTGTGTTAAGAGTAGATTGTCTAAATGCGCGTGGCCTGGGCTCACCTTGGAAGCAAGCTAAACTTCCAAGTGACCTCAGGTCACAATGTATAAATGTGATGGTTATTTGCGAGGCCCGGATCAGCAGCATGCGACAGCTAACACCCACCTTTGATGACTTTGAGATGCACGCATCTCTCTGTCAGCCCGGAGGTGGGGGTGGGGTTGTCGTTCTGCTGCAAAAACATCTGGGTCTCGCTACACAGACGGTACACTTGGACCCGGAGGGTCGACTCGTGGTTCTGGACCTTGGCAATGGTGAAGGCGAAGCTTTTAGGCTTGTCGCCGTATACGCCCCTTTTGGGGCAATGCGGTCGGACTTCTTCCATCGTCTGGAGACTTTTCTAGGGACATCCCGCTCCTTGCTTTTAGTGGGGGACTGGAATTGTATCCTAGATGCACGTTGGGACTATGTAGGGGCATGTCCCGATAGAGGGGGGGGGTGTAACAGCCTTAAGGGGTTAATCGGCCGATTTGACCTGGCCGATAGATACCGACTAGATTTTCCGACTGTGCCAACCTGGACTTGGTCAAATAACAGTGGTCAATCTAGATCGTACCTAGATAGGTTCTTAGTTAGAATTAAGGATAGGGACTTTATAAGTTGTCCAGAAATGCTCATGGTGGGCTATTCAGACCACAAGTTAGTGACCTGCGTTGTCCACCTAGATAGAACGCATAGGCAGGGGCCCGGTTACTGGAAGCTCAACTTGTCCTTACCGGCAAGTAGAGCTTACAGAGACCGGATTAGAACCTTAGTTAAGGAGCGGTTGACGGGCGCCATCGTCAACAACAGGTGGTGGGGCTCTCTAAAAAGAGAGATTAGAGTAGTTTCAATAGGAGTTAGTAAGGAGTTAGCCTCAGATAGAAATAGGAAGGAAAGGGAGTTGGTAGTTAATGTTGAAGAGGCAATGAGAAGCGGCAACGTGGCCAGAGTGCAAGCGTCGAGAACGGTCTTGAACCAGTTCTTCGACGCGAAACACGAAGGCTGCCTTGTCCGAAGCAAAATACGTGCTCTGGGAAACGAGGGGACCAAAGCTGTTAGCTGGGCCCGCGTAACAGAAGCGAAAAGTGGGATTAAATCCACTATCCGGTCTTTGCGAGACCAGGATGGACGGTTGATCCTTGAACCTAAGCAAATGTGCGAGGCCTTTCAAAGGCACTTTGCCCGATTGTTCGGGAGGGGCGGGGGGCCGGTTGGGGATGTGGATTTCGGTCCATACCTCGACGGCCTGCCGCGTCTTTCGGACAAGGAGGCGAAGTCCTGCGACGGGCCGATCTCAGCTGCTGAAATAGGGGACGTGCTGAGCCTATGCGGCAAACGCAAATCTCCAGGGCTCGATGGTCTGCCCTACGAACTATATATTAATATGCCGGACTTGTTCCCCGATCTCCTCGAGGTGGTCTACTGCAACTGGCAACAGAACGGGAGAATTCCCTGTTCTGTGACCAAGGGCGTAGTCTCGCTAGTGAGGAAGGACGAGAACAAGGGGGATGAAATTAGTAATTTTAGGCCCATAACTGTGCTAAATGCAGAGTTAAAGATTTTGGCCAAGGTGTTAGCGAAGAGGTTGGCGCTTGTCGTGGGGGGCCTGGTGGGAGATGCGCAGACATGCGCTATCCCGTCCAGGTCCATCCACGACAACCTCCACCTCATGCGATACATCATAGAGAGGGTTGGGAACGAACCCGGCTTTGGTGGGGCCCTGATAAATTTAGATCAGTCTAAAGCGTTCGATAGGGTGGACCATGGTTACCTGGATGCGGTGCTAGCGGCGGCTGGGTTCGGACCCGTTTTCAGGGGCTGGATCACTGCCATGCACAGCAGCCGCATCTGCTCTAGAATCAAGGTGAACGGCTACCTTTCGGAGCCGTTCGAAATCACCCGCTCCATCCGACAGGGGTGCCCTCTCTCCTCCCTTCTGTATGTATTGGCTCTCGAGCCACTACTGCGGAAGTTGGAGTTGTTGCAGGGCATCCCTTTGGAACCGGGATTGCGCAAAGCGGTGTCGGCCTACGCCGATGACGTAACAGTAATGGTGTCGACCACCTCGGAAATCGAGGCAATCGGCACCTTACTGGAGGAGTACGAAAGGTTGACAGGGGCTAAGCTGAACCGGGACAAGTCAGTCGCTTTGCAACTCGGCGAGTGGAGGGGCAAAGCGATGTCGTGCGACGGTATCGTCGGACGGTGGACGGAGGGCCCGGTGAAGTTGCTTGGGGTCTTGTTCGGACCGGACCTCCAGGTGGAGAAAAACTGGGGTGAGGTGACGAATAGGGTGTTTGCACTGACCCAGAAGTGGGCCGAGTGCAAACTATCCCTGAAAGGTCGGGTGGAGGTGGCAAACGCTTACATAGCGTCCGTCATCTATTACCGCTTGACTGTCGTGCCTTGCCCGGGTGAGATCCTCGCAAAAATGGAGCGCGCCCTCTTTTATTTCCTTTGGAAGAAGAGGTCTCCTCTGGTGAGGAGATCCATCTGCTGTCAACACCCTTTGAAAGGAGGGCTGGGGATGCCGTGGCTAAAAATGCGTAAACACGCATTGAGGCTAAGGCACCTCCAGGTATTCCTCACCGGTCAACCGGTGTGGGCCCCGTTTGTGAGGAGAGCCTTCCCGAGGCTCATCTCGCTCACCGAGCTGCAGTCCTGGGTGAAGCAAAAACCGAGAAAACTGGGCGACTGGCACACTGAGTGTGCCCAGGCGCTCACGGCTCTCTGGCAGGCGGACCCGGCTATCGCTGGAGACTCCACCTCGTCATTCTATAGAGGGCTGGTGGTTAGCGGGTGCGACGACGCCCTCGGAGAAACTCTAGGCATGGAGGAGGACGAACTGGCCAGTCTATTCGGTAGGACTTTCGGCCCGGGACCTATGGACAACTTCCAGAAGTCCTTGGCCTGGCAGTGCTACCGAGGGGCTCTGCCCGTTCGGGATAAGCTCTACAGACACGGGCGCCAGGGTAGGGACCCCTCAAAAAAGATCTGTCCCAGATGCGTGCGCGACGAGGAAACTGTCGCGCACGCATTGGTGCACTGCCCGGGCGTTGCCGATCTGTGGGGCTATGTCGAACAACTGCTGTCACAGGT
>OZ024765.1:22216619-22219119 GCA_964016885.1 Eledone cirrhosa
TTCTTCTGTAAACTCTTGGAAATTCCATGAGCTTAGAAATATTCGGATATTTTAAACTTACAAATTTTTTAAAAATAATTAATAAATAATAAATAATAAAATTATATATGGTTTTGTAATAATAACATATTTTTTTATAATATATATTCTTTAATAATAATATATAGGTCTCAACTTTAATAATATAACACACATTTAAACATTTAAACTACGGATTGAATTGATAAATTATTATTAAACATTTAATCAAATTTATTAATTAAACATTAGATAAATTCTTCAACTTAGCTTTACTATTATTTATTATTATTGTTTATCCATCTTACGGTATTCATCCATGCTATATTTATTTCTTCGCCTCTTCTCTCAAAATTAGGCTATTTTCTCTCACTAAAATATACTCAGGTTTTTCTCTTTCTTTCGTTGTTTCTCTTTTTTTTCTCTTTTTTCCCTATTCCAATGGCTTAATTTAAATATACTGTTTTTAAACCTTTCCAACACTAATTTGCATAATAAACCAAGAATAAATCTAATAACTCCACTATCCAGGAGATTCCACCAGAAAGGTTGCATTTTTTAAGGGTATGTCAATATTTATTTATAAAACTAACCTATATTATATTTTATCTGATGAAAGCGCACCATAGTTTGCTCTGGTGGACCTTGAAATATGTATAATGAAATAAATATGGTTTTATAAATATAGTTTCCATTTGTTAATATATTGTATATTTACTCCAATAATTTGTTGAGTGCTTTATATCAGTTATAAAAATATTTTGCTTGTTGTATCCCAACAAATTAAATATAACCTCTACATATATATATAGTGAAAAATTGAACGGGAACAAAACAGAGAAGCAGAACGAACAAAGGTTTATTAGTTTCACGCTCTATATCATATAATGTCATACCCAGGACTACATACATATATATATACATATATATATATGAACGGGAACAAAACAGAGAAGCAGAACGAACAAAGGTTTATTAGTTTCACGCTCTATATCATATAATGTCATACCCAGGACTACATACATATATATATACATATATATATATGAACGGGAACAAAACAGAGAAGCAGAACGAACAAAGGTTTATTAGTTTCACGCTCTATATCATATAATGTCATACCCAGGACTACATACATATATATATACATATATATATAGGAACGGGAACAAAACAGAGAAGCAGAACGAACAAAGGTTTATTAGTTTCACGCTCTATATCATATAATGTCATACCCAGGACTACATACATATATATATACATATATATATATGAACGGGAACAAAACAGAGAAGCAGAACGAACAAAGGTTTATTATATACATACATATATATATATATATATATACATACATATATATATATGATATAGAGCGTGAAACTAATAAACCTTTGTTCGTTCTGCTTCTCTGTTTTGTTCCCGTTCATATATATATATGTATATATATATGTATGTAGTCCTGGGTATGACATTAAACTACATCCAGTGGCAAGGCTCCAGTTCGGGAGTTCAGGAGTTGTGGGGAATGTGGAGTTACCCCTTAGTTGTCATGACTCCCAGGTCTGCCCTGGCCCGGGGTGGTAGTACCTGTTAGGGCTCCATTTATGGGTTAAATAACTACCTTATTCGAGTGGCGCCGGTAAGGTATTGTCAGCCATTGAAAAGAAAAGAATATATGTATGTACATATATATATATATATATATATATATATATATATATATATATATATATATATATATATATATATATATATATATATATACTTGTGTTCAATGGTAGCTATGGTGCTTCCATAGGCGGTATGCCAAAATTAGCACTCAATATTCAGGAGAGTAGAGTGTAGAGAGTATAAAGAAAAGGAAAAATCAGTGATGCATCTGGACTCAATTTATTGCGTGTTACAATTGTTTCACCGGTAGGTAGCTCGAGACATGGTCCCTGTATGGATCTGGCTGATTCTACGGCTGCAGGTTCCTTCGGACACGGGTAATTCGTTCGGAGCAAATTTTATCACTTTGTTTTCTTTATACTATATATATATATATATATATATAATATATATATATATATATCATATATATCATATATATATATCATATATATCATATATATATATCATATATATATAATATATATATATATATCATATATATATATCATATATATATCATGTACATATATCATATATATATCAGATATATATATATATATGATATATATATATGATATATATATATATGTATATATATAAAGTGGGTAGATAATGTAATATCAGTGTACAGGGTAAAGGCAAGAATCATTAAACTCAGTTTAGTCCTGAATAAAACAATTACCACAATAATATCACCTTATGCACCCCAATCGGGGCTGCCAGACGAACTTAAGGATAGATTTTACAAGTCCCTAATGCACACTACTGCTCTAACAAACGACAATGACTTCCTAATCATCGCAGGAGATTTTAATGGACACGTAGGTAA
>OZ024765.1:22226619-22234119 GCA_964016885.1 Eledone cirrhosa
TAACGTTGAGCGCGTCAGGCAGATGGTGCGTAGCGATCGTCGGCTGACTGTTCGACTGATGGCAAATGAGCTGGGCATGAATCGGGACAGCGTCTGGAAGATTCTCACTGAAGATTTGGACATGCGGAAAGTCTGCGCGAAGATGGTGCCAAAACTGCTGAACGATGACCAGAAGGGTCGACGCATGCAAGTGTGCCAGGACATCCTCGAGCGTCTTGAAACCGAACCAGACTTGCTAGGGACAGTCATCACCGGTGATGAGTCATGGATCTTCGAGTACGACCCGGAGGGGACCCGTTTTGAAGACGTGGACGACGTCAAAAAAGCCGTGACAACGGAACTGCGGAGGATCCCGGAAGAATCCTTCCAGGAGTGCATGCAAGCGTGGCAGAAAAGGATGGAAAAGTGCATTAGACTCCAGGGGGATTACTTTGAAGGAGAAAATTCTTAGTGTGAAGTTTGGGTTTGAAATAAATCTTTTATGACATCAGTCCTGGAACTTTTCTGACCCACCTCGTATATATATATATATATATATATATATATATATATATATATATATATATATATATATATATATATATATATATATATATATATTATATGGTTGTCATTTATTTTTTATCATTTATTTTGTTTTGACCTGTTTAGCTTGATTTGGTTTTTGGCTTGGGTGGTTAATGCTTTCTTGACCACCTTTTCAGTTTTGTATGGCTTCTTAACACATTGTTTAGCTCTGGTTTTTAACTATTGAGCACTTTGCCAGTATCTTTTCTGATTTTTGCGATTCGCTTCGTTTTTCTAGCCCGCCGAAATGCGATTCTCGCTGAATCTTTATTTGTATATATATATATATATATATATATATATATATATATATATATATATATTTATTCGTATATATATAATATATATATATATATATATATATATATATATATATATATATATATATATATATATTATTCGTATATATATATATATATATATATATTTATTCGTATATATATATATATATATATATATATATATAAATAATAAATAAATCAACTAATACCTTAACACTTCACACAAAGTAAAACATTTCGTTTTAATCATTTTCTAACCCAGAAAAAAGAGAGAGAGAAACAAAAAAGACCGAGAAAAATGGGCGACTGGCACACCGAGTGCCCAGGCGCTCACGGCTCTCTGGCAGGCGGACCCGGCTGTCAGTGGAGAATCCACCTCGTCATTCTATAGAGGGCTGGTGGTTAGCAGGTGCGACGACGCCCTCGGAGAAGCCCTAGGCATGGAGGAAGACGAACTTGTCAACCTGTTCGGTAGGACATTCAGCCCGGGGCCCATGGATAACTTCCAGAGGTCCCTGGCCTGGTAGTGCTACCGAGGGGCTCTGCCCGTTCGAGAAAGGCTCTACAGACACGGGCGACCGGGTAGGGACCCCTCGAAAAAAATCTGTCCCAGATGCGTGTGCGACGAGGAAACCGTTGCACACGCATTGGTACACAGCTCGGGCATTGCCGATCTGTGGGGCTATGTCGAACAACTGCTGTCAAGGGTGGGACCGATCCGGTTGACCACCGAGTCTATTGTAACGATCAAGCCGCCCCCTCTTCAAAAACGAAGGAGAGGCAGTGTTTCTGTGCGTAATAGCCATGGCGAAAGAGGTTGTATGGTGGACGCGTCTGAACGGACTGAGGTCAGTCACCTTTTTCTCTGGCCAACAACTGGTCCGTTTCTTCCGATATCATTTCGGAAGAAGGATCAGGATGGAGAGAGAGGTGCTGCACCCCAGCCGTTTCTATGAAAGATGGGTGAAAGTGGGGAGAATGGCCCGTGTGAATGGGCCTTCACTCTACATCAGACTATAGGTGAGGAAGATGAAAGACCAAGGGAGCACCCCCTCTCTGTGCTCCTGAGGAGAAGGGTTGCACACTTTTTTACGGGGGTGTGTGTGCGAGCCCCCAAGGCGCCTCCTCTCTATTGAGGATTTTGTTATAACATTTATTTTGTTATATTTTATTTTATTTTTATATCTTGTTATTGCCTCCTCCGTATTGAGGACGCCTTGTTATGTAAACTACCCCCATTGTACTTGTCCCACTCTTTGATGCCCTGGTGGCAAATAAAAAGAAAGTTATATGTATATATACATGTATCTATATGTATATATACATGTATCTATATGTATATATACATGTATCTATATATATATACATAAATATATATATATCTGTATATATATACATAAATATATATATATCTGTATATATATACATGTATCTATATGTATATATACATGTATCTATATATATATACATAAATATATATATATCTGTATATATATACATAAATATATATATATCTGTATATATATACATGTATCTATATGTATATATACATGTACATATATATATATATATTGTCTATATATATATATATACATAAAGAATTAGTATATCTACTAACATATATATACAGATGCATACTTATGCCAGCAAATATATAGGTTTTGTCTTAGTAACTTTGTGGTTCAATGCAGGGGGATGCAGAACAATAATATGAAAGACGTAAAATAAGAAAATTATAAAAATTAACTTACTTACTAAAATTTCACTCCAACTAATTAGTTTCTGAAAGGGAATAAACATAGTTTCCGAAGAAACGTACGGAGAAGCCTTTCGTCATCAGGGAAGTCTATTCTAGTTGGAGTAAAATTTTAGTAAGTAAATTAATTTTTATAATTTTCTTATTTTACGTCTTTCATATTATTGTTCTGCATCCCCATGCATTGAACCACAAAGTTACTAAGACAAAACCTATATATTTGCTGGCATAAGTATGCATCTGTATATATATGTTAGTAGATATACTAATTCTTTATAATTATCTCCAAATTATTTTGTTGAGCCAAAATTGGCCAAAACTGCTACTATAGTTCATAGTAATGGTTCGGCTGCTGTCTTCTTAACAAACCACTCCTCACTGATTAACCTCGATGTCACGTGATTGATTCTTTTGAATGTCTTGGAACTTAGTCCACGCTTTGCTTTTTTCTATCCACTGAATTATTTTTGTATAAGTTCCCTGTGTCGACGTATTGCCTGGAAACTTAGCTGAGAATAGACTTCCCTGATGACGAAAGGCTTCTCCGTACGTTTCTTCGGAAACTATGTTTATTCCCTTTCAGAAACTAATTAGTTGGAGTGAAATTTTAGTAAGTAAGTTAATTTTTATAATTTTCTTATTTTACGTCTTTCACACATATATATATACATATGTATATCTGTAAATATATACATCTCTCTCTCTCTCTCTCTCTCTCTCTCTCTCTCTCTCTCTCTCTCTCTCTCTCTCTCTCTCTCTCTCTCTCTCTCTCTCTCTCTCTCTCTCTCTCTCTCTCTCTCTCTCTCTCTCTCTCTCTCTCTCTCTATATATATATATATATATATATATATACATGTATATATATATATATATATATACATGTATATATATATATATATATCTATATATATATACATATATGTATATATATATATATATATATATACATATATATATATATATATATATATATGTATCTATATGTATATATATATATATACATGTATATATACATGTATATATACTGTTATATATATATATATATATATATATATATATATATAACAGTATATATACATGTATATATACATGTATATATACATGTATATATACTGTTATATATATATATATATATATATATATATATATATATAACAGTATATATATATATATATAACACAGTGGTGTTTGTACTTTTGAAGAATGTGTTGCTAATGAGGTTTCGTACGGTAAACCTGGGTCACTTCCCGACAGGGGGCGAGTCCCTAGCAGTGGAGACTTCTGGTGTCCTTAGCCCTAGGGCTACCTCCCAACTCACCACCATAGGTGCTGAGCTGGCTACCCACAGGTGTGAGCCGCACCAGCTGGAATGGCTGATCTTCCAACGTGTCTCTCTCTCCGTCGGGGCCTCGGAACAGCCAGTTCGTGGGACCCCATTTTTTTTGTAACAATTGTTTCTACTTTTGGCACAAGGCCAGCAATTATCCCAGTACATTACTGGTACTTTATTTTTATTGACCCCGTAAGGATGAAAGGCAAAGTTAACCTCGACGGGATTAACTTTGTCTTTCATCCTTACGGAGTCAATAAAATAAAGTACCAGTAATGTACTGGGATAATTGCTGGCCTTGTGCCAAAAGTAGAAACAATTATCACAAGGGCGGTGGATTGGCAGTATCGGTAGAGGGCCGGACGCCATGCTTTGCAGCAAAGAGTTACCTCCATTGTAATAATGAGAGTACTGGGAAACCTCTCTAATGATTTTTGAGGCAAGCCAGCACACTCGCAGCGTTGCCTCGGGTGATGGCGAGTTCTCAACACCAACAGCTGATCAACCTGTTTGCAGAGTCCTTCCCTTCCATCGCGGTCCCTCCCTCGTCGGCTTGGTGCGCCTTAGGAGCCCCAATCACAGACCTTGCCTTCGAGCCAATCTGCCAATCGAAGATGGTTGGCCTTGAGCAGCTGCTGAGGAATATCGAAGTTATCGAACCCCATCAAGGTTTCTTCATACTCAGGAACTACCTGTCTATTCCTAAGCTTCTGTATCTGCCCAGGGTCAGCCCCTCTCACAGATTTCCGTCCTGCCTCCAACGCTTCGACGACCTAATCTTCGAGAGATTCGAGTGTCTGGTCAATGTTAGACTCTCTCCAGAGTCCCGCGATCAGGCTGCGTTGCCCAAGCGATTTGAGGGTCTTGGTCTTCGTAAGTGTTCGTCCCTCTCTTTCCCCTGCTTCCTTTCCTTCACCCACGTTTGCTCCACCCTGGTGAGCAGCATCCTCTCCTCTCCAACATGGACTAGTTCCAACAGGGAGTTGGATGAAGCTCTCCAGCAATGGAGTGAGTTGGGCTTGTCTCTTCCTAAGAAAGTGGAGGACAGTCGAAATCAGAGAACTTGGGACAGCATAAGTTCGAAGGCCACTTTCGACACCCTCTTCGTCCAGTCAGTTCAGTTTGCAAGGTGCCGCTTACTATCTGCCAGCGCCAAATACTCAGGCGACTGGGTTGATGCCCTACCCGTGGCCAACGTTGGTGGCCTACTTAGCCTGGACGAACTTCGTGTCTCCATCGCCCTCAGAGTGGGAGTTGACGTCTGCATGGGTTTGAGGTACCGATGGGCAAACTCCTCGACTCCACAGGCCTCCACGGTCTTTCTTGCCGCCTGAATGCCGGCCGCTTCGCCCGTCACACAGTGCTAAACCTCATTCTGAAGAGAGCTTTGGCCCGGGCGAACATCCCCTGAGTCTTGGAACCATCTGGGTTTCCAGAAGTGACGGCAAAAGACGGCCTTACCTTGTGCCCCTGGTCGAGAGGCAGGTGCCTTGTCTGGGACATCACTGTTAGTGACTCCTTTGCTCTTTCCCACATCCTGGATGCTGCGGTTAGGACGAGAGCCACAGCTTCTGCAGCCGAGCGGAGTAAGACCCTCAAATACGTTGATCTGTCGACCAGCTACATTTTTCAGCCTGTGGCGTTCGAGACGTTTGGGGGAGTTGGGCCGCTGACTGCGAGGTTCCTTTCCTCACTGGCGGCTCGCCTAATAGAGGTGACTGGCGAATCTCGCGAGAACCCTTGGCTGTTTCAGCGCATCAGCCTCGCCATCACCCAAGGTAACACTGCAAGTGTGCTGGCTTGCCTCAAAAATCATTAGAGAGGTTGCCCAGTACCCCTCGTTGCTGTCTTTTGCTCTGGTGGTGGTTCAGTTGTTCAGCCCTTCCTTTACATTTTCTTTAATATTGTAAACATTAAAAGAATATATCTTTCTGAATGAGTCGCGAGCTATTTATAATTGTTTCTACTTTAGGCACAAGGCCAGCAATTACCTAGTGCATTACTGGTACTTTATTTTAGCGACCCCGTAAGGATGAAAGGCAAAGTCAACCTCGGCGGGATTTGAACTCAGATCGTAAATTTATTTATAATGTTGTCTAAACATTTGTAATGTTATTTATGTATATATTATATAAAGGGCAGTGGATTGGCAGTATCAGTAGAGGGTCAGACACCATGCTTTCCAGCATAGTTACGTCCCTTTATGATCTGAGTTCAAATCCCGCCGAGGTTGACTTTGCCTTTCATCCTTACGGGGTCGATAAAATAAAGTACCAGTAATAGATTGGGTAATGGCTGGCCTTGTGCCTAAAGTAGAAACATTTATGTATATATATAAAACATATTTGTAATGTTATTTATGTCTATATATAAAACATATTTGAAATGTTATTTATGTATATATATAAAACATATTTGTAATGTTATTTATATTTATATATATAAAACATATTTGTAATGTTATTTATGTATATATATAAAACATATTTGTTATTCTGCTGTAAATTTATTTCTGTGCTCCGTTTATATTTTCATTCTGAAAGAATTGCAAACGATTTCCGATGTTATTTATACAACTGTGAATACAATTAAATGTTTAGAGTAAAAAAAAAAAAATGATAATTGTTTCTACTTTAGGCTCAAGGCCAGCAATTACTCAGTACATTACTGGTACTTTATTTTATCGACCCCGTAAGGACGAAAGGCAAAGTTAACCTCGGCGGATTTGAATGAGAGACGGAGGAGGCAGGGAAGGACTTTGGGAATAGTTTCAGTAAGATTTAATGTGGGAAGGGGTTTAGGGTGGGGACTAAATACCAACTTTAAAGAGGTGAATACTTTTGAGGCCATACAACAACAACAACATCAACAACAGTAACAACAACAACAACATCAACAACATCAACAACAACAACATCAACAACAGTAACAACAACAACAACAACAGTAACAACAACAACAGTAACAACAACAGGAACAACAACATCAACAACAGTAACAACAACAACAAAAACAACAGTAACAACAACAACAAGAGTAACAACAACAACAACAACACACGTGTGCACACACACATACACATATACATACACACAAATACATACATACACATATACACACATACACATGCATATACATATAAACATACACATGCGTTCACAAATTTAAACACTCACACATACATCCACATCTAGCATACACACACAGACACACACACACATAGACACACACACACACACATACACAGACACACACACACATACATACACATGCACACAGTAACAGACACACACACACATACACAGATACACACACACATACACAGACACACACACACATACATACACATACACAGACATACATACATACACATACACAGACACACACATACATACAGATACATACACAGACACACACCCATACACATACACACAGTAACACACACACACACACACACAGATACACACACACATACACAGACACACACACAAACACATACACACACACATACATACACAGACACACACACACACACATACACACAGTAACAGACACATACACACAGC
>OZ024765.1:22239119-22241619 GCA_964016885.1 Eledone cirrhosa
TCCAGCCAGCGACTTGAAAACTCTGGTACAAAGACTACACTTGTGACAATTATTGACACATAGTGTTGGGCCCATGGTACCATGTGACGACAAGTGCAGAGAGATCTCCAGATATAAAGCAATGCCTGTGCCGTGAAGCTTTTATAGTGAGCAAAGGCACTGCACAAAGCCAGTCCCACTCTCTTAACCAAGATGATATTTACCAAAAGAAGAACAAGTCAACATCATTGGATACCATCAGGGTTGCAGGTGTTATATCAGAGTTTTCCTTCTCCTAGAATTCTGCCTTGACAAAGGCTAAGGGGTCATCTCTCCCGGTGATTTTGGATGGCCATTGACTCTTAAGAGCTCCTTTGCCCTTTGACAGGTTTTGTTTTTAGTCCTGCAGGATGTCCAAAGTCACCCTCCTCACCAAGAAACCTTGGTGGGGTTGCCAGTTTAGTCGCCAACGACCCGACCATGAGACAGGTTGTACTGGGATACATGTTACCAGTAGCACCAACTGGTGACCTGACATACATATATATATATATATATATATATATATATATATATATATATATATATATATATATATATATAAGAGGGTGTTAAAGTTTGCTTGAAGCATTGTGAAATGTGTAAAATATGTAGTTTAGAAAGCCACAACAATGCAGATGGGAAATCTCGAGGTAAGAAGTCAGTGAGAAATAGGAGAAAAGTGAAAATGAAAATGAAAACAAAACAAAGGTAGAAGGGTTACCGTAGTGGAGATATATATATATTCATGTACAGATATTTTTGCATACACAATAACAAAATATAAACAAAAGTATTTATTTCGTGATAATGTATTGATTTTCTTCGCACGGGAAAACCCCCTGGTAATCTACGACGAATTTTTTTTATAAGCACAAAATGTAGACACCATCCCGAGGCCGAGGTATTCCGTACTTCTCTGTACTGTTCAGAAAGAAGGGATAAACATGCCATTCTATGTTTAGAATCCCGAGCAACGCCGGGCCATTCTGCTAATATATATATATATATATATATATATATATATATATATATATATATATACTTCGTTTTGAATTTGTTTTATAATAATAATGAAATTATTGTGTACAGTGCTCAGGTGCACTACAACTAATCAAAGGTGCATGTATAGTACAGAGAATAATGTACAAATGTCAGGAAAGTGAACAGTGTATGAGTCATGATATACACACAGATACATGTGTGCGTGTATGGAGGGGGGATATCAGGTGTAGTGTTGGCGAATCTCAGGAAGCATAGAGGTTTTAAAGGATGCAGTGTCTCGACAGCTAACAACTGATGCAGGTAGTTTGTTCCATGGAGGTTTTAAAGGATGCAGTGTCTCGACAGCTAACAACTGATGCAGGTAGTTTGTTCCATGGAGGTTTTAAAGGATGCAGTGTCTCGACAGCTAACAACTGATGCAGGTAGTTTGTTCCATGGAGGTTTTAAAGGATGCAGTGTCTCGACAGCTAACAACTGATGCAGGGAGTTTGTTCCATGGAGGTTTTAAAGGATGCAGTGTTCTCGACAGCTAACAACTGATGCAGGGAGTTTGTTCCATGGAGGTTTTAAAGGATGCAGTGTCTCGACAGCTAACAACTGATGCAGGTAGTTTGTTCCATGCTTCAGCAACTCTGGGCGTGAAAAGATGTTTCCGAAAGTCATGGGAGCTGTGCTGTTTTCTGACTTTGTAGGCATGCCCACGTGTGTTAGACACATGGAAATCAAAAAGGTACTCAGGGTTGTTGTTGGCAAGATGGTTAATAATTTTGTGGATGTTTACCAAGTCAGTTGCCAGGCGTCGGAGCTTCAATGCATTCATACCCAGAGAAGTAAGGCGTTCAGAGTATGGTAGATGCCTGATGGAGGGTATTCGCTTGGTTGCGCGTCTCTGAACAGTTTCCCGGCGGTCAATGTTCTGAGCAATAGGGGTTCCATACTGGTGATGCAAATTCTAAGTGTGACCGCACCATAGCTATATACAGCTTTAAATAGATAGCTGGAGAGCGGCTGACAAAGGTCTTGTTGAGTGATGCTAAGACACCCTCGGCCTTCTTGACAATTTTAGAGACATACTTTGTCCAACGCAAATCGCTGCTGACCGTAATGCCCAGGTCACGTTCACAGGAAGACTTCTTGATATTAGTGTTGTGGAGGGAGTATGTGGACGCTGGGTTTTTACTCCCAAAATGCATTGTGTTACACTTGTCCACAGCTAGCTTGAGTTGCCAGTCTGTGATCCATTGTTGCATTGTGTCCAGGTCAGATTGCAGGAAATATCTATAGTGTTCAGGATCTGTCCTTTTTATCTCAAGGTACAAGATTTCTTATCTGAAAACTTGTGTTGAAACAGATATTGTTATACTTTGGGAGGGTCACACACACACACACATATATATATATATATATATATATATATATATATATATATATATATATATATATTAATACTCTCTTATATATATATATATACAAATAA
>OZ024765.1:22251619-22264119 GCA_964016885.1 Eledone cirrhosa
GAACTGATACTCGCTTGATTTCTACAGCTGGATGCCCTTCCTAACACCAACCTCATTTACAGTGAGTGCTGGGTGCTTTTTTGCCGTGGCACCTCCTCGACCACTTTGCAGTGGAATGATAGGGACCCCAGTCCCTATCATCTCATTTCTACAGCTGAGTCAACTGGAGCAACGTGAAATAAAGTGTCTTGCTCAAGGAAACAACACATCACCCAGTCTGAGAATTGAACTCACAACCTTTCGATTGCAAGGCCAATGCTCTAACCACTAAGCCATGTGCCTCCATTATATATATATATATATATATATATATATATATATATATATATATATATATGTATGTGTGTGTGTGTGTGTGTGTGTGTGTGTGTGTGTGTATCACTCCTCCTAGTCTACTTCTAGTCAAGCACGACCAAGGTTTTGTACATTGAAAGTTCCCCCCTGTGAGGCCCCAGTCTGGGCATGTGTTTGAGGAAGACCAGCAGTCAGCCTTACATAGTGGTCTCCCTTCTCCACTGATGTTGTCCAAGGCAATGGCTGACACAGCTTCACACCTGTCATGTGACAACATATATTTTTTTATATACTATATATATATACTATATATATTATATATAGTATATATACACTATATATACTATATACACTATATATACTATATATACTATATATACTATATATACACTATATATACTATATATACTATATATACTATATATACTATATATACTATATATACACTATATATACTATATATACTATATATACTATATATACTATATATACACTATATATACTATATATACTCTATATACTCTATATACTATATATACTATATATACTCTATATACTCTATATACTATATATACTATATATACACTATATATACTATATATACTCTATATACTATATATACTATATACACTATATATATTATATATACTATATATACACTATATATACTATATATACTCTATATACTATATATACTATATATACACTATATATACTATATATACTATATATACACTATATACACTATATATACTATATATACTATATATACTCTATATACTCTATATACTATATATACTATATATACTATATACACTATATATACTATATATACTATATATACACTATATATACTATATATACTATATATATACTATATATACTATATATACTATATATATACTATATATACTATATATATACTATATATACTATATATACTATATATACTCTATATACTCTATATACTATATATACTATATATACACTATATATATTATATATACTACATATACTATATATACTATATATACACTATATATATATACTATATATACTATATATACACTATATATACTATATATACACTATATATACTATATATACACTCTATACACTATATATACAGTATATATACTATATATACACTATATATACGATATATACACTATATATACTATATATACACTCTATATACTATATATACACTCTATATACTATATATACACTATATATACTATATATACACTATATACACTATATACACTCTATATACTATATATACACGATATATACTATATACACTATATATACACTATATACACTATTTATAGACACTATATATACACTATATATATACACTATAAAAATTACATATACACTATATATACTATATATATACACTATATATACACTATATATACACTATATATACACTATATATACACTATATATACACTATATATACACTATATACACTATATATATACACTATATATACACTATATATACACTATATATACACTATATATACACTATATACACACTATATATACACTATATATACACTATATATATACTATATAAACACTATATATACACTATATATACACTATATATACACTATATATACACTATATACATACTATATATATACTATATATACTATATATAGTATATATAATAAATGAAAGGCAGGCTGTATGATGCCTGCATACGAACAGCAATGTTACATGGCAGTGAGATCTGGGCATTGTGTGCAGAGGATATACACAGACTGGAGAGGAACGAAGCTTGCATGCTCCGCTGGATGTGTAATAGTAATATACGTGAACGGCAAAGCATAAACGAATTAAGGGAGAAATTAGGAATAAGAGGGATCAGATGTTGTTTACTCGAGAGAAGACTACGTTGGTATGGTCACGTGATGCGCATGAAAGACGACAGCTGTATAGCAAAGTGCAGGGCAATAAAAATAGACGGTAGCCACGGAGTAGGCAGACCCAGAAAAACCTGGGATTACTTGATAAATTCCGACCTCACACATTTACACCTCTCCGAGACAATGGCACTGGACCGAGATCTTTGGCGCTACACAGTAATACAGAAGACTGCCTTGCCTAAGTACAAAGTGAAACCTACTACAGTCAGTAGGCACCTCTAACAAAATACACCCCCGTCCCACTAGCCCCACCCCATCCACACCACCCCTTTCAATGTAAAGTTATGTTGGTGCCACAACATCCAGGCCGAAACAAATGAGATCGTGTAGGTGTCATGACAAAAAAAACACACAGTCCACGCTGTAATGTGGCCATGTAGGTAACACGGTAAAAACCTCCCAGTCCCACACTGTAAATGTGGTTGGTGTTAGGAAGGGCATCCAGCCGTAGAAAACCTGCCAGACAGTCCACGCTGTAATGTGGCCGTGTAGGCAACACGGTAAAAACCTCCCAGTCCCACACTGTAAACGTGGTTGGTGTTAGGAAGGGCATCCAGCCGTAGAAAACCCGCCAGACAGTCCTGAGCAAGACAACCACTCTTGCCTCAAGTGGGAAAACTCCCGTCCAAACCCATGCAAGCATGGAACACGGACGTTAAATGAAGATGATGATGATGATAGACTATATATACTATATATACACTATATATACACTATATATACTATATATACACTATATATACTCTATATATACTATATATACACTATATATACACTATATATACTATATATATATACACTATATATACTATATATACACTATATATACACTATATATACTATATATATATACACTATATATACTATATATACACTATATATACGCTATATATACTATATATACACTATATATACACTATATATACTATATATATATACACTATATATACTATGTATACACTATATATACACTATATATACACTATATATACACTATATATATACTATATATACACTATATATACTACATATACTATATATACACTATATATACTATATATACACTATATATACTATATATACACTATATATACTAAATACACTATATATACTACATACACTATATATACACTATATATACACTATATATACTACATACACTATATATACACTATATATACACTATATATACACTATATATATACACTATATATACACTATATATACACTATATATACTATATATACACTATATATACACTATATATATACACTATATATACACTATATATACACTATATATACACCATATATACACTATATATATACACTATATACACTATATATACCCCATATATACACTATATATACACTATATATACACTATATATACACTATATATATACACTATATATACACTATATATACACTATATATACACTATATATACACTATATATATACTATATATATACTATATATACACTATATATATACACTATATATACACTATATATACACTATATATACACTATATATACCCTATATACACTATATACACTATATATACACTATATATATATATATACACTATATATACACTATATATACGTTATATATATATACACCATATATACACTATATATACACTATATATACACTATATATACACTATATATACACTATATACACTATATATACACTATATACACACTATATATACACTATATATATATACACCATATATACACTATATATACACTATATATACACTATATATATACACCATATATACACTATATATACACTATATATACACTATATATACACTATATACACTATAGATACACTATATACACTATGTATACATTATATATACAATATATACCCTATATATACACTATATATACTATTTATACACTATATATACTATATATACACTATATATACACTATATATACACTATATACACTATATATACACTATATATACACTATATATACACTATATATATACACCATATATACACTATATATACACTATATATACACTATATATACACTATATATACACTATATATACACTATATATACACTATATATACACTATATATATATACACCATATATACACTATATATACACTATATATACACTATATATACACTATATATACACTATATATACACTATATATAGTGTATATATACACTTTATATAGTGTATATATACACTATATATACACTATATATGATGTTGTCCAAGGGAAAGGCAATAGTTGATACAGCTTGGGATTACAACATTATATATACATATATTATATATACATATATTATATATACAACATTATATATACAACATTATATATACAATATTATATATACAATATTATATATACAATATTATATATACAACATTATATATACAACATTATATATACAACATTATATATACAATATTATATATACATATATAATATATACAACATTATATATACAACATTATATATACAACATTATATATACAACATTATATATACAATATTATATATACATATATTATATATACAACATTATAGATACAACATTATATATACAACATTATATATACAACATTATATATACAACATTATATATACAACATTATATATACATATATTATATATACAACATTATATATACAATATTATATATACAACATTATATATACAATATTATATATACATATATTATATATACAACATTATAGATACAACTTTATATATACAACATTATATATACATATATTATATATACATATATTATATAAACAACATTATATATACAACATTATATATACAACATTATATATACAATATTATATATACATACATTATATATACAACATTATATATACAACATTATATATACAACATTATATATACAATATTATATATACATATATTATATATACAACATTATAGATACAACATTATATATACAACATTATATATACAACATTATATATACATATATTATATATACAACATTATATATACAATATTATATATACAATATTATATATACATATATTATATATACAACATTATATATACAACATTATATAGAACATTATATATACAACATTATATATACAACATTATATATACAATATTATATATACAATATTATATATACAATATTATATATACATAGATTATATATACAACATCATATATACAACATTATATATACATTATATATACATATATTATATATACATATATTATATATACAACATTATATATACAACATTATATATACATATATTATATATACAACATTATATATACACTGTATATATGCTATATATACACTGTGTATATGCTATATATACACTATATATGATGTTATCCAAGAGAATGTCAAAGGCCAATACAGCTTGGACCCAGTGATGTCACAACATATATATACACTATATATATATATATATATATATATATATATATATATATATATATATATATGTAGATAAATCTACCAAGAGTTTACGGTAGTGTCCAATCCGTATGAAGAACTCAATGTAATCCGGATATCATGGAAAGAAGAGATGCAATGAAAAATCACTTTCGGTGAAAGATAAACGGAATACAGAGTCAAGATAAAATATTAAAAAAATAATGAATAAAACAATGAAACAGTTCCTTATATTAAACAAAAAAAGTTCATTATTTAACGATCGTTTCTGGGATATATATGTGTTAGAATTGGCATGTATATTTAACAGATCTATGTACAAAATTATACAAAATTATACAAACTATCAAAATTAAATATACATACCAACTCATATATATGCCGTCTTCAGAAATAATGATTATTTCTGAAGACGGCATATGTATGTGTTGGTATGTATATTATATTTGATAGTTTGTATAATTTTGTATAATTTTGTACATAGATCTGTTGAATATACATGCCAATTCTAACACATATATATCCTAGAAACGATCGTTAAATAATGAACTTTTTTTGTTTAATATAAGGAACTGTTTCATTGTTTTATTCATTATTTTTTTAATATTTTATATATATATATATATATATATATATATATATATATATATATATAGGGGTGAAAGCAGTGATTCTTTGCTTAAACTTTAATCTGTTATTATAATAAATATATATAAATATATATATATATATATATATTTATACATATATACATATATATATATATATATATATATATATATATATATATATATATATATATATATATATATATATATATATATATACATATATATATATATATATATTTATATATATATATATATATATATATACATATACATATATATATATATTTATATATATATATATATATATATATATATATATATATATATATATATATATATATATATATATATATATATATATATATGTATGTATATGTATATTGCATTAAAGAAAGAACAGGAACATTCTCCGCCCACAAGGAGTGACCAAACCCTGTGGGAAAAACCAAGGAAGGACTTTCCCCCCACAAGGAGTGACCAAACCCTGAAAGGACTCAGACGTGGATAAGTTGACAAATTAATTTCGAAGTATTTCCTGTCTTATTTATTTACAGGATATCAAAATATAATTTAAACTTTACGCTTCGTATTTTACTATTTTATTTAAATTTTGTTTAACTTCCGCTGTCAGATAAACATGAGGGTGTGTGGGTGGTGTGGAGTGTGAGGGTGGTGGGGTGTGTGTGGGTGGGGTGGAGTGTGTGGGTGGTGTGGAGTGTGTGGGTGGTGGGGTGTGTGTGGGTGGGGTGGAGTGTGTGGGTGGTGTGGAGTGTGTGGGTGGTGAGGTGTGTGTATATATATATATATATATGTATGTGTGCATAGGTGTGTGTACATGAGTGTGTGTTTCATTGGTTGTATATATATATGTGTTTGATGGAGTGTATATATGTATATTTGTGTGTATATATATATGTATGTGTTTGGTTGGGTGTAGATATATATGTGTTTGATGGAGTGTATATATGTATATTTGTCTGTATATATATAAATGTATGTGTTTCATTGGTTGTATATATATATGTGTTTGATGGAGTGTATATATGTATATTTGTCTGTATATATATAAATGTATGTGTTTCATTGGTTGTATATATATATGTGTTTGATGGAGTGTATATATGTATATTTGTGTGTATATATATAAATGTATGTGGTTCATTGGTTGTATATATATATGTGTTTGATGGAGTGTATATATGTATATTTGTGTATATATATATGTATGTGTTTGATTGGGTGTAGATATATATGTGTTTGATGGAGTGTTTATATGTATATTTGTGTGTATATATATATGTATGTGGTTCATTGGTTGTATATATATATGTGTTTGATGGAGTGTATATATGTATATTTGTGTATATATATAAATGTATGTGTTTCATTGCTTGTATATATGTATATGTGTTAGATGGAGTGTATATATGTATATTTGTCTGTATATATATATATGTATGTGTTTGGTTGGGTGTAGATATATATGTGTGTATATATATTTTTCTTCTTCTTCACCCACTTATTCCTGAGAGTGTTGTGGGAGGGGAAGAGTCCTCAAACATTCCCTCCACTGGGTCCTGTCAGAAGCAACTGTCCCCAACAGATCTGGCTGGATCCCCAAGCAAGACCAGCCAAGCTCATGGATGTTATCCAACCATCTTGCTCGGGGTCTACCCCTGGGTTTCCTGTCAGTTGGTTTTGCCTGTAAAATCTGTCCAGAGATTCTTCCTCAGACATTCTAACCACATGTCTGTAATATCAGAGCTGTGATCTCTCAATTCAGAGATTCTTTCCTCAGACATTCTAACCACATGTTTGTAATATCAGAGCTGTGGTCTCTCAATTCAGAGATTCTTTCCTCAGACATTCTAAACACATGTCTGTAGTATCAGAGCTGTGGTCTCTCAATTCAGAGATTCTTTCCTCAGACATTCTAACCACATGTCTGTAGTATCAGAGCTGTGATCTCTCAATTCAGAGATTCTTACCTGAGACATTCTAACCACATGTCTGTAGTATCAGAGCTGTGATCTCTCAATTCAGAGATTCTTACCTGAGACATTCTAACCACATGTCTGTAGTATCAGAGCTGTGATCTCTCAATTCAGAGATTCTTACCTGAGACATTCTAACCACATGTCTGTAGTATCAGAGCTGTGATCTCTCAATTCAGAGATTCTTTCCTCAGACATTCTAACCACATGTCTGTAGTATCAGAGCTGTGACCTCTCAATTCAGAGATTCTTTCCTCAGACAATCTAACCACATGTCTGTAGTATCAGCTGTGATCTCTCAATTCAGAGATTCTTTCCTCAGACATTCTAACCACATGTCTGTAGTATCAGAGCTGTGATCTCTCAATTCAGAGATTCTTACCTGAGACATTCTAACCACATGTCTGTAGTATCAGAGCTGTGATCTCTCAATTCAGAGATTCTTTCCTCAGACATTCTAAACACATGTCTGTAGTATCAGAGCTGTGATCTCTCAATTCAGAGATTCTTTCCTCAGACAATCTAACCACATGTCTGTAGTATCAGCTGTGATCTCTCAATTCAGAGATTCTTTCCTCAGACGTTCTAACCACATGTCTGTAGTATCAGAGCTGTGATCTCTCAATTCAGAGAATCTTTCCTCAGACATTCTAACCACATGTCTGTAGTATCAGAGCTGTGATCTCTCAATTCAGAGATTCTTTCCTCAGACATTCTAACCACATGTCTGTAGTATCAGAGCTGTGATCTCTCAATTCAGAGATTCTTTCCTCAGACATTCTAACCACATGTCTGTAGTATCTGAGCTGTGATCTCTCAATTCAGAGATTCTTTCCTCAGACATTCTAAACACATGTCTGTAGTATCAGAGCTGTGATCTCTCAATTCAGAGATTCTTTCCTCAGACATTCTAACCACATGTCTGTAGTATCAGAGCTGTGATCTCTCAATTCAGAGATTCTTTCCTCAGACATTCTAAACACATGTCTGTAGTATCAGAGCTGTGATCTCTCAATTCAGAGATTCTTTCCTCAGACATTCTAAACACATGTCTGTAGTATCAGAGCTGTGATCTCTCAATCCAGAGATTCTTTCCTCAGACATTCTAACCACATGTCTGTAGTATCAGAGCTGTGATCTCTCAATTCAGAGATTCTTTCCTCAGACATTCTAAACACATGTCTGTAGTATCAGAGCTGTGATCTCTCAATTCAGAGATTCTCTCCTCAGACATTCTAACCACATGTCTGTAGTATCAGAGCTCTGATATCTCAATTCAGAGATTCTTTCCTGAGACATTCTAACCACATGTCTGTAGTATCAGAGCTGTGATCTCTCAATTCAGAGATTCTTTCCTGAGACATTCTAACCACATGTCTGTAGTATCAGAGCTGTGATCTCTCAATTCAGAGATTCTTTCCTGAGACATTCTAACCACATGTCTGTAGTATCAGAGCTGTGATCTCTCAATCCAGAGATTCTTTCCTCAGACATTCTAACCACATGTCTGTAGTATCAGAGCTGTGATCTCTCAATCCAGAGATTCTTTCCTCAGACATTCTAACCACATGTCTGTAGTATCAGAGCTGTGATCTCTCAATCCAGAGATTCTTTCCTGAGATATTCTAACCACATGTCTGTAGTATCAGAGCTGTGATCTCTTAATCCAGAGATTCTTTCCTGAGACATTCTAACCACATGTCTGTAGTATCACAGCTATGATCTCTCAATCCAGAGATTCTTTCCTCAGACATTCTAACCACATGTCTGTAGTATCAGAGCTGTGATCTCTCAATTCTGAGATTCTTTCCTCAGACATTCTAAACACATGTCTGTAGTATCAGAGCTGTGATCTCTCAATTCAGAGAATCTTTCCTCAGACATTCTAACCACATGTCTGTAGTATCAGAGCTGTGATCTCTCAATTCAGAGAATCTTTCCTCAGACATTCTAACCACATGTCTCTAGTATCAAAGCTGTGATCTCTCAATTCAGAGATTCTTTCCTCAGACATTCTAACCACATGTCTGTAGTATCAGAGCTGTGCTCTCTCAATTCAGAGATTCTTTCCTCAGACATTCTAACCACATGTCTGTAATATCAGAGCTGTGGTCTCTCAATTCAGAGAATCTTTCTTGAGACATTCTAACCACATGTCTGTAGTATCAGAGCTGTGATCTCTCAATTCAGAGATTCTTTCCTGAGACATTCTAACCACATGTCTGTAGTATCAGAGCTGTGATCTCTCAATTCAGAGATTCTTTCCTCAGACATTCTAACCACATGTCTGTAGTATCAGAGCTGTGATCTCTCAATCCAGAGATTCTTTCCTCAGACATTCTAACCACATGTCTGTAGTATCAGAGCTGTGATCTCTCAATCCAGAGATTCTTTCCTGAGATATTCTAACCACATGTCTGTAGTATCAGAGCTGTGATCTCTTAATCCAGAGATTCTTTCCTGAGACATTCTAACCACATGTCTGTAGTATCACAGCTATGATCTCTCAATCCAGAGATTCTTTCCTCAGACATTCTAACCACATGTCTGTAGTATCAGAGTTGTGATTTCTCAATTCTGAGATTCTTTCCTCAGACATTCTAAACACATGTCTGTAGTATCAGAGCTGTGATCTCTCAATTCAGAGAATCTTTCCTCAGACATTCTAACCACATGTCTGTAGTATCAGAGCTGTGATCTCTCAATTCAGAGATTCTTTCCTCAGACATTCTAACCACATGTCTGTAGTATCAGAGCTGTGATCTCTCAATTCAGAGAATCTTTCCTCAGACATTCTAACCACATGTCTCTAGTATCAAAGCTGTGATCTCTCAATTCAGAGATTCTTTCCTCAGACATTCTAACCACATGTCTGTAGTATCAGAGCTGTGCTCTCTCAATTCAGAGATTCTTTCCTCAGACATTCTAACCACATGTCTGTAATATCAGAGCTGTGGTCTCTCAATTCAGAGAATCTTTCTTGAGACATTCTAACCACATGTCTGTAGTATCAGAGCTGTGATCTCTCAATTCAGAGATTCTTTCCTGAGACATTCTAACCACATGTCTGTAGTATCAGAGCTGTGATCTCTCAATTCAGAGATTCTTTCCTCAGACATTCTAACCACATGTCTGTAGTATCAGAGCTGTGATCTCTCAATTCAGAGATTCTTTCCTCAGATATTCTAACCACATGTCTGTAGTATCAGAGCTGTGATCTCTCAATTCAGAGAATCTTTCTTGTAACATTCTAACCACATGTCTGTAGTATCAGAGCTGTGATCTCTCAATTCAGAAATTTTTTCCTCAGACATTCCAACCAAATGTCTGTAGTATCAGAGCTGTGGTCTCTCAATTCAGAGATTCTTTCCTCAGACATTCTAACCACACGTCTGTAGTATCAGAGCTGTGATCTCTCAATTCAGAGATTCTTTCCTCAGACATTCTAACCACATGTCTGTAGTATCAGAGCTGTGATCTCTCAATCCAGAGATTCTTTCCTCAGACATTCTAACCACATGTCTGTAGTATCAGAGCTGTGGTCTCTCAATTCAGAGATTCTTTCCTCAGACATTCTAACCACATGTCTGTAGTATCAGAGCTGTGATCTCTCAATTCAGAGATTCTTTCCTCAGACATTCTAACCACATGTCTGTAGTATCAGAGCTGTGATCTCTCAATTCAGAGAAGTAGCAGCTCTACCTGGAGTGACTCTCTGATCTACAAGCTAAACTCTCTATCGAGTAACAATACTCCAAAGACCCTTCAGATGAACCCCATTTCAGCTGCTTGTGTTCACGATCGTATTCTTTCAGTCATTACCCAAGATTCCTGCCCATAGCTAAAGGTTGGCACGAATACCAAACTGAAGATAGCAAGTTTGGCTTTTATGTCTACACTCAGTTCCCAAATATTAGGGGGAGTTGGAATAAGCAGTTGGGGGTGGTGATTGGAAAATCAGTCATTTTTTCTAGGTTGTCACCGTTGAACTTTACAAACCAGAATTTGTTGTTTAGTTTACATATTGAGACCTCCAACCCATCCTATTTTATAACATATGGGATTTCTAGTATTGTACTTCTTTTGTCATATATAATGTTTCTTTAATGTCTAAAGAAAATTATTCATCTCAGGAATGATACTAATTAAAATAGAATTTCGCTGGAGATAGATTAGTAAAATTTAATAAACAGGGATGCGGGTGAAATA
>OZ024765.1:22269119-22284119 GCA_964016885.1 Eledone cirrhosa
TGTGTATATATATATATATATATATATATACATAGATTTCTGTATATATTATGTATTTATATATATATATATATATATATATATATATATAGCTCTACTCTTTGTTGTTTTCCTGTCTCACTCGCTTTACGCGTTTTAATTGTCCTAATAACTTAATTTAGTTATTATTGCACCGACGTGAGGTATATGATTTTTAATGCAATGAAATATCTATGATCGTCGGCAAATCACTGATGAGGGACTTATTTTATTACATGTTATCCATGTGCTACCAGCAGTATTTTTCTCCCCGTTTTATCATATATATATATATACATATATATCATCATCACCATTTTACGTCCGCTCTTCCCTGCTTGCAAGGGTAGGGTAGGACGGCTCTTATTCAGCACAGCATCTCTCCACTCGTCACGGTCCTTCGTTATCTCCACCGTGAGCTTCAACGATCTGATGTCTGTTCTCACCACCTCCGCCCATGTTTTTCGTGGTCTACCTCTACCACGTCTTCCTTCAACTGGCATTTCCTGGCACTTCTTCACCCATCGGTCATCCTCCATGCGCATCACATGTCCATACCACCTCAGTCTCCTCTCCAGTACACTACATTCTATCCCTCTCAGACACAGTTTCTCTCTCAACACATTCATGCTGGGTCGTTCACGCACATTTACACTGCACATCCAACGGAGCATGCTTGCCTCATTTCTCTCCAGCAGTCCCATATCCTCTGCAGTTGCTGCCCATGTCTCACTACCATGCAGCATCGCGCTCCTCACACAGGCATCATACAACCTGCCTTTCGTACGCTGGGAGAAACCCTTCTTCATCAGCAGAGGAAGCAGCTCCCTAAACTTCTTCCAACCCGTCCTTATTCTAGATACTATGGCCTCGGAACACCCTCTTCGCATGCTAATCTGATCTCCTAAGTACCGGAAGCTATCCACCACTTCTATAGCACCCTCCTGCATTTGAAAAATGTGTCTATCAATGCGACTTCTACTGTCTAATTTCCCTGTACATATACTGCATACATATTTCTCCCTACCTGTTAGTTTGCCTGCTATCCTACTACATCTCTTGTGTACCCAGGATCTGCATTGTGTGCATTTTATAGAATTTATGTCAGTTCCTTTTCTGCATATCGAACATGGCCATTTCTCTGATGGAATGAGAGTTTTGTCCTCTTTTCTACTCATCAACACTTTTGTCTTAGCTAGGTTCACTCTCAGTCCTCTTGCTTCCAACTGCTGTTTCCATAGCCAGAATTTCATCTCTAGCTCCTCTACTGATTCTGCTATAAGAACCAGATCGTCAGCAGAGAGAAGTTCCCATGGACAGCTAGTCTTAAACTCCTCTGTTATGGCTTGGAGGACTATAATGAACAAGAGCGGGCTGAGGACCGAACCTTGATGTACTCCTACTTGTATCTGGAATTCCTCACTAAACTCCATTCCTACCCTGACTTTACTGACAGTACCTCTGTATAAAGATTGCACTGTCCTCACAAGCCATTCCTCAACACCTAGTTTCCTTAGGGACCACCAGATGACAGATCGGGGTACCCTATCAAAGGCCTTCTCTAGGTCAACAAAGGCTAAGTATAGTGGCTTATCTTTCTCTAAGAACCTCTCTTGCAATTGTCTCACCAAGAAGAGGGCATCTGTTGTACTTTTCCCAGGTACAAAACCAAACTGCATCTCATCTAGTTTAACCCTTTCTCTAATTAGTTGTGCTTCGTAAAGACCTGAAAATCAGCCTCTTCATTGCTACAGCGGAGTCTGTGCTGCTGTACGGGTCTGAGACTTGGACACTGACCAAGAAACCCACTCAGATAGTGGATGGGTGCTACACGAGAATGCTGAGGATGGCTCTGAACATTAATCAGTATACACTGAGGATGAAGAACTCAGAGCTGTATGGGAGCCTCCCAAAAGTCAGCTCAAAAGTGACACAGAGGAGACTGAGGTTAGCTGGACATGCTCACCGACATCCAGAGTTGACATTGCACTCAGTGGTCCTGTGGGAGCCCCTACATGGACACACTAGAAGAGGGAGACCGAGGTTGACATATATTGATGCCCTAAAGACAGACACTGAGACTTATAGAGGAGCTGATGAAGAAACTTGCTGAGTCGAGAGATGTTGTGCTGAGAAGAACCTGTCCAAACTGTGATGAAGACACCTGTCAAAAGATCGAATTAAAGGTGAAAATAGCGATTCTTTGTTTAAACTTTAATCTGTTCTTATAATAAATATTTGCTCTACGGAGATTTTATTTTTAGTCCTTCTAAAGTACATTTGGGTAAAATCCTAGAAAATAGAGGAATATTTACAATGATACATGGGTGTGGTGTGGTATAGGGCAGGGTCCTGGGGGTGGGGTGAGTTTAAAACACAAGCAGTCCAGTAGGACTAATGTTATGTATAAACACATGTTCAATTAGCTTCCTATTTATCAATTATCATCATCATCAACATCGTTATCATCACCAAAGCCACCACCATCATCATAATCACCACCACCACCACCACCATCATCATAATCACCACCACCATCATCATAATCATCACTACCATCATCATCATAATCATCACCAACACCACCACCTCTACCACTACAAAGAAAATCTTGTATGTAACGCCTCTAATTTGTTCCTATTATATATATATATATATATATATATATATATATATATATATATATATATATAAGGGCGGTGGATTGGCAGTATCGGTAGAGGGTCGGACGCCATGCTTTCCAGCATAGTTACGTCCCTTTACGATCTGAGTTCAAATCCCGCCGAGGTTGACTTTGCCTTTCATCCTTACGGGGTCGATAAAAGAAAGTACCAGTAATGCACTGGATAATTGCTGGCCTTGTGCCTAAAGTAGAAACAATTATATATATATATATATGGAGGCACATGGCTTAGTGGTTAGAGCATTGGCCTTGCAATCGAAAGGTTGTGAGTTCAATTCTCAGACCATGGGATGTGTTGTTTCCTTGAGCAAGACACTTTATTTCACATTGCTCCAGTTTACTCAGCTGTAGAAATGAGATGATACTTAGATTTCACTTCGGAGTGAAATTTAAGTAAGTAAGCTAATTACTATAATTTTCTTAATTTACGTTTTTCATATATATATATACATACACATGTATATATATATATATATATATATATATATATATATAAACATGTATATATATATACACACATATATATATATACACATGCATATATATACACACATATATATATATATAAACATATATATATATATAAGTATGTACACGTACATACATATATGTATACAGACGTACAGTAGTATGTATATATATATACATACATGCACACATATATATATATATGTACGTATGGATTTACTGAACATTTATTATAATGCTCGGTTTGTTTGTAAACAAACATCCCGAATTAAGCCGTACAGTGTTTAGCAACGATCGTTGCCCTTTTGTTCAACACTGACAAAGGAACGATGTACTAGTTTCAAGCTTATTAGCTATCGTCAGCACCGTATACCTGCCTGCCAGATGATTGAACGTCTGAAAGTATATACTTTCCTTATGCATATTAACGGCTGAGCAGCCGTACTAAGAGTCAGAAATGAAATTTCGTTTCATTTTTTCCATTTATCGTTTTCGGTGCACCCGGCCGATTAACTCACTCGATATGCAAATTAGGCTGCTCAGCCGTTAATATGCATAAGGAAAGTATATACTTTCAGACGTTCAATCATCTGGCAGGAAGGTATATGGTGCTGACGAAAGCTAATAAGCTTGAAACTAGTACAGCGTTCCTTTGTCAGTGTTGAACAAAAGGGCAACGATGGTTGTTAAACACTGTACGGCTTAATTTGGAATGTTTGTTTACAAACAAACCGAGCATTATAATAAATGTTCGGTAAATCCATACGTACATATATATATATATATGCGTGCATGTATGTATATATATACATAGTACTGTACGTCTGTATACATATATGTATGTACATATACATACTTATATTTAAGTAACAGCCGTACTAAGAGTGAGAAATGAAATTTCGTTTCATTTTTTTCCATTTATATATATATATATATATATATATATATATATATATATATAGTAATAATAATAAATTTGAAGACTAAAATCCAAAGAGAGCTCGACAAGGATAAATATATATCAGATATATAAGAACCGTAGAGCAAATATTTATTAAAATAACAGATTAAAGTTTAAGCAAAGAATCGCTGCTTTCACCCTTAACAGGATCTTCTGAAACTAAAAAAGTCAATCTGTGAACGCAGAAGTAAATATTTCAAAAACGTTGCAACCGTGGAATCGTTCCCTGGCAAAGAACGGAAAAAAACCGAATATAATACATCATTATTTGGAGCGGTGAAAAACAATTACATGCAAAGACAAAACCACGTTTATGGTATAAATGAAGTCGTAGACTAATATTCTATTAGGTGGTTCGTGGAGACGTTCTCTGGCAATGAACGGAAAAAACAAAGATAATACGTCATATGTGGAGCGTGGAGAACAATTGCAAGCAAAGACAAAACCACGTAAATGGTATAACTGAAGTCGTAGACTAAAATTCTAACTAGGAAACCGAATGATACTCGGCTTCAGAGTTAAGAATAAAGTAAATAAAATACAGAGGTAATTGAAATTAAATAAATACATACACGCATCCATATACGTACAAACCCAAGCAAATGCGAAAACACTCGCCATGGGTGTGCAAATACAAGCGCGTACACAAAAAAACCCGCATGCACATACAGAACCCATGCAATGCCTGTACCCGCACACATACGAATGTATACACCAAATACACATAAAAATATATATAAAAATATATATATATATTATTAAAAAGATAGTGTTATTAAAAAGATAGTGTTATTAAAAAGATAGGGTTATTAAAAAGATAGTGTTATTAAAAAGATAGTGTTATTAAAAAGATAGTGTTATTAAAAAGATAGTGTTATTAAAAAGATAGGGTTATTAAAAAGATAGGGTTATTAAAAAGATAGGGTTATTAAAAAGATAGTGTTATTAAAAAGATAGGGTTATTAAAAAGATAGTACTATTAAAAAGATAGTGTTATTAAAAAGATAGTGTTATTAAAAAGATAGTGTTATTAAAAAGATAGTGTTATTAAAAAGATAGGGTTATTAAAAAGATAGTGTTATTAAAAAGATAGTGTTATTAAAAAGATAGTGTTATTAAAAAGATAGTGTTATTAAATAGATAGGGTTATTAAAAAGATAGTGTTATTAAAAAGATAGTGTTATTAAATAGATAGGGTTATTAAAAAGATAGGGTTATTAAAAAGATAGTGTTATTAAAAAGATAGTACTATTAAAAAGATAGTGTTATTAAAAAGATAGTGTTATTAAAAAGATAGTGTTATTAAAAAGATAGGGTTATTAAAAAGATAGTGTTATTAAAAAGATAGTGTTATTAAAAAGATAGTGTTATTAAAAAGATAGTGTTATTAAAAAGATAGTGTTATTAAAAAGATAGGGTTATTAAAAAGATAGGGTTATTAAAAAGATAGGGTTATTAAAATGATAGTGTTATTAAAAAGATAGGGTTATTAAAAAGATAGTACTATTAAAAAGATAGTGTTATTAAAAAGATAGTGTTATTAAAAAGATAGTGTTATTAAAAAGATAGTGTTATTAAATAGATAGGGTTATTAAAAAGATAGTGTTATTAAAAAGATAGTGTTATTAAATAGATAGGGTTATTAAAAAGATAGGGTTATTAAAAAGATAGTGTTATTAAAAAGATAGTGTTATTAAAAAGATAGTGTTATTAAAAAGATAGTGTTATTAAAAAGATAGTGTTATTAAAAAGATAGTGTTATTAAAAAGATAGTGTTATTAAAAAGATAGTGTTATTAAATAGATAGGGTTATTAAAAAGATAGGGTTATTAAAAAGATAGGGTTATTAAAAAGATAGTGTTATTAAAAAGATAGGGTTATTAAAAAGATAGTACTATTAAAAAGATAGTGTTATTAAAAAGATAGTGTTATTAAAAAGATAGTACTATTAAAAAGATAGTGTTATTAAAAAGATAGTGTTATTAAAAAGATAGTGTTATTATAAAAATAGTGTTATTAAATAGATAGGGTTATTAAAAAGATAGTGTTATTAAAAAGATAGTGTTATTAAATAGATAGGGTTATTAAAAAGATAGGGTTATTAAAAAGATAGTGTTATTAAAAAGATAGTGTTATTAAAAAGATAGTGTTATTAAAAAGATAGTGTTATTAAAAAGATAGTGTTATTAAAAAGATAGTGTTATTAAAAAGATAGTGTTATTAAAAAGATAGGGTTATTAAAAAGATAGGGTTATTAAAAAGATAGGGTTATTAAAATGATAGTGTTATTAAAAAGATAGGGTTATTAAAAAGATAGTACTATTAAAAAGATAGTGTTATTAAAAAGATAGTGTTATTAAAAAGATAGTACTATTAAAAAGATAGTGTTATTAAAAAGATAGTGTTATTAAAAAGATAGTGTTATTAAAAAGATAGTGTTATTAAATAGATAGGGTTATTAAAAAGATAGTGTTATTAAAAAGATAGTGTTATTAAATAGATAGGGTTATTAAATAGATAGGGTTATTAAAAAGATAGGGTTATTAAATAGATAGTGTTATTAAATAGATAGGGTTATTAAAAAGATAGGGTTATTAAAAAGATAGTGTTATTAAAAAGATAGTGTTATTAAAAAGATAGTGTTATTAAATAGATAGGGTTATTAAAAAGATAGTGTTATTAAAAAGATAGTGTTATTAAATAGATAGGGTTATTAAAAAGATAGTGTTATTAAAAAGATAGTGTTATTAAATAGATAGGGTTATTAAAAAGATAGTGTTATTAAAAAGATAGTGTTATTAAAAAGATAGTGTTATTAAAAAGATAGTGTTATTAAAAAGATAGGGTTATTAAATAGATAGTGTTATTAAATAGATAGGGTTATTAAAAAGATAGGGTTATTAAAAAGATAGGGTTATTAAAAAGATAGGGTTATTAAAAAGATAGTGTTATTAAAAAGATAGTGTTATTAAAAAGATAGCAGGGCTAGAACTGTTTCATTCAAATGAAACAGTTCTAGTCCTGTAGAAGCTCTGTTTAATGTGCAAAGGTGGGGGTCCAGTGTATTGCTTTCCCCCACCAACCCCGACAAATCTAACCCTGTAGTCAAGTACTTGAGGCCAATTTAGTCGATTTCCACCCAACTTCTGTCAGATTATTGATCCTCATGCCTAAATAAAGGACTCAATGTCTAAATTGAAACACTCCGTACTTTCACTACACTGCTCCTCGTCGAGAATGATGGAGATCCTTTCCTTCTTAATAATTTCAATGTCATTTTCATTTGTATTTTTATTTCTTTGCATCAGGTTTTCACAGAGAAGAAGAGAACGAAGAAATATGAAGATATTAATCAGTGTGATGGTCGTATTTGGATTGTCAACAATGCTAAATGGTAAATAGGAATTACTATAGATTACTATGAATTTCACGTCAAACAGAAGGTAGTGGTAGTGTATATATATTAAGGGTAACATACACACACACACACATATATATATATATATATATATATATATATATATATATATATATATATATATCAAGTAAGTATGTTTTGAAACAGTGAGCAGGTTTGAAATTAGAAAATAGAATAGCTTTGACCGTATTTTTGACTAAAGGAACTTTAGCCTGATAATGGGGTTTAGAACCCTCAGATAAATGGCAAAAGATGAGTATTGACGTACATGGGAGTCGAACCCACATCTTTGGTTATCGCGACCATTGTGCTACCATTACACCAACACATCAACACATGATGTGTTGGTGTAATGGTAGCACAATGGTCGCGATAACCAAAGATGTGGGTTCGACTCCCATGTACGTCAATACTCATCTTTTGCCATTTATCTGAGGGTTCTAAACCCCATTATCAGGCTAAAGTTCCTTTAGTCAAAAATACGGTCAAAGCTATTCTATTTTCTAATATATATATATATATATATATATATATATATATATAAGTTGAGCTGTCGGGGTCCTGACTCTTTTCCTATTACCCACTCTACTATCCTAAGTATTGAGTACTCTGGTGCGTTATGGTCCATCTGGTATCTTACCACACCCTCTTTGTTATATATATATATATATATATAACAAAGAGGCTGGAGAGAAATGAGGCAAACATGTTCAGTTGGATGTGCGTGAAGGACCAAGCATAAGTTGTAGTATGCGGGAGAGAAGACTGAGATGGTATGGACATGTGATGTACATGGAGGATGACCGCTGGGTAAAGAAGTGCCAAGAAATGCCAGTAGAAGGAAGACGCAGTAGAGGAAGACCACAAAAAACATGGACGGAGGTGGTGAGAGCTGACCTCAGATCGCTGAAACTCACGGAGGAGATGACGAAGGACCGTGACAAGTGGGGAGATGCTGAATAGGACCCATCCCACCCTTGCAAGCAAGGAAAAGCAGACGTAAAATGATGATGATGGTAATATATATATATCTATCTACCTATCTATATATATATAAATATATATATATGCTCAGTGTGCAGGAAAAGAGAAGGCAGAAATTCCATTTTATGTCCCAAATGCAAATTATGGGCACATAAAAGATGTAGTGGGATCACAGGTAAGCTAACTAAGAACGTAGATTTTATATGTGGCCGGTGCTCTGGTGCAATAAGTAGCAGCAAGTGCCCACTGGATACTAGCTCCTTCTATTGCACAGATGGTTCTATAGAAATAGTAGACACCTTCCGTTACCTGGTTGACAAAATCAACAGTGGTGGAGGGTGCTCTGAAAGTACAGTAGCTAGAGTCAGAATGGGATGGAAAAAGTTCAGAGAGCTTATACCACTATTGGCCGCTAAAGGGTTCTCTCTAAAAATGAAAGGTAGATTGTATGATGCCTGCATACGAACAGCAATGTTACATGGCAGTGAGACCTTGGTATTGTGTGCAGAGGATATATGCAGACTGGATAGGAACCAAGCATGCATGCTCCATTGGATGTGTAATAGTAATATACGTGAACAGCAAAGCATAAATGAACTAAATGAGAAATTAGGAATAAGAGGGATCAGATGCTGTTTACTCAAAAGAAGACTACGTTGGTATGGTCACGTAATACGCATGAAAGACGACAGTTGTATTAAAAAGTGCAGGCGATCAAAATTGATGGAAGTTACGGAGTAGGTAGACCCAGAAAAACCTGGGACGATTTGGTAAATTCTGACCTCACACACTTGCACCTCTCTAAGACAATGGCACTGGATGGAGATCTTTGGCGCTACGCAGTAATACAGAAGACCCACCTTGCCTATGTACATAGCGAAACCTACAGTCAGTAGGCACCTCTTAACCAAATATACACCCCCTCCCACTACCCCTACCCTCCACTCCCACCAACACCACCCTCTCTCTGTAAAGTTATGTTGGTACCACAACATCCTGTCCAAAATAAATGAGGTCGTGTAGGTGTCACGACAAAAAAACACACAGTCCACGCTGTAATGTGGCCGTGTAGGTAACACGGTAAAAACCTCCCAGTTCCACACTGTAAACGTGGTTCGTGTTAGGAAGGGCATCCAGCCGTAGAAAATCTGCCAGACAGTCCTATACGAGGAGACGACCAATCTTGCCTCAAGTGGGACAATTTCCATCTAAACCCATGCTAGCGTGGAAGATGGACGTTAAACGATGATGATGATGATGATGATAAAGATAATTTTAGTAGTATTAAGTTTCCGTTAATGTAATTAACTATTTCAGATGGTTATGTAACAAGAAACTGGAGCCACATTATGTTAGGAAGATAAACCATATATTACATTTTATATATATATCTAAAAGTTGAATTTAAACGATGTTTACAAGAACTAAATAAATTATTACGCAAGTTAATAGAGTTCTTACATTTTAGTATAAAGAATATTTCTTCGACGCATAGGGTGGCAACATTTAGATAAAGCTGTGTAGGCTGGTGCTTTGGAGACAATTTTCCAAGATAAAGAATAGTTTATATTCTTGGATTTTAAGTTCCATAATAAGTTGGATAGAGAGGTTGAAGATTTTTTTACCAATATTCGTAAAGGAACATTTATGGTTATTGAAACGAGATTTGAAGTCTGTCGAAGTAGAGCCGACATAGTTAAAGGAATTATCTTTGGTTTTGACATTGCAATTGTATACTTCATTTTTAACTAAACAGTTATTATTTAGAGGACAGTTAGATTCATTTCTACAATTACATTTATCTGTATTTATATTATTGGGAACAGTATCAGGTATTAATGTTATTCTGGTTAAGTTTTAAGTTTCTATTATTAATTCTATTTATATTCTGCGCTAAGTTCATAGTGGTAGAGTATGATAGTTTAATTGTATGTCTGATAAAGTCTTGGGAAAACAATTATCGAGAGCTTTAAAAAATAGTTTAGCTATTGGAGTTTTAATACTTAATGAGAAAGGAGGAGCGAACCATAATACATTTCTAGTTCTATTTCTTCTTATAATTTTAGAGTTTGTGCTAGGTTACTTATTATAATTATAATTATGGTTAATTGGCGTATCTTTATTATCGATGTATTTAATTTCATTATTATAGCCTGCTCTACTTAAAGCTTCGTTATAATATTGTGCTTTATCTTCAAATATATTTTTATTTGCTGAAATTCTAGAAATACGTTGCTGCACAGAATTTACAATAGTGTTTTTAACGGATCTGGGGTGATTGGAATTACAGTTAACATAGTTTAAATTCTCATTGATTTTATGAAATGGATGATATAAACCAGTGTTAAGGTTTAATGTTACATCTAAAAAATTAACTATTTTATAATTATTCTCTACTTCTACCTTAAGATTAAAGCTATTAAAAAATTGTATTATTGATTTTCTTTTCCTATTGATTTCACAATTATTATTATTTTCAATTAGCAATAGCATATCATCACGATATAAACCATCGGTCATCTCTGGTATTTTTCTATGTAAAGTATTGTTAATAAAAAGCCCCACAAGATCCGTTAATTGCGCCGAGTCCGATGACCCCATAGTAATATCGAAATTGTTATCCCTATCTGCTCTAGTCCAAAGATGGTTGTTAATTTAATTACGGTTTTACGTGCAGTTAAGATGATGTGCATTTCATTGCTAGATAAATCAGTATATTTAAATGCGTATGTAAGGGCTTTATTAAGTAAATTAGGAGTGATAGATGAGTAATAATTAGCAATATCCAATTGAATGAATTTATTGTTATGCTTATATTTTATGTCCTTAAACCAGTCTATAACTTCATTAGTCCCCTTCCATAATTTTAAGTAAGATATTTCTTTAAGTTGCGGTATGATTCTATCTAAGATATTTTTGCTAACTATGCCAAGGTGCAATAAGTCTAACTGGTAATTCTATTTCAAAATTTTTTTGTGGTCTTTCAAATTAATTTTTGGTTTTCTAGGTATGAAGGGTTCAGTCCTATTTTCGATGCCTAATTTTTGCATTATATTAGAAGCTTCACTATTTAATCTTTCAAGGTCGTCATTGGTTGCTCTCTTGTAATTTTTCCTTAATTCCTTCAATATAAGATTATTATACTCGTCCTTTTGCATTCCGTATAGATTGTTGGTTTTATCAGATTTAACAAGAATTTTTTCAGTTTTTTCAAAATTTTCTATATTATTTTAAAGACCTTTGAGGTAATCCTGGCCTACAAAATGGTTTTTCTTAAATTTAATGTTTTGTCTGATTGAAATAATTTCATTTTCAAATTCCATTAATAATTTGTTGGTAGGTGGATTTTACTTGGATTTGAAGATCCTATCGAAGTTGGATATATTTTCTTTCCATCTGATTTTTTTATCAAAATGAAAAGCACGCCATCTAAGTCTTCTTATAAACGAGTCTGATTTCTCAATAAGTTGTTTAAGATATTCTTAGGTAAAGGTATGTCTTTTAGAGAAGAGGAGATCTTAAAGAATTCCATTTTAATCAGTAATAATTTAAAGTGCTCAACAATAAAGGAACTAAATATATGCAGAGGTTATATTTAATTTGTTGGGATTCAACAAGCTTAAGAATTTTATAACTGATATAAAGCACTCAACAGTTTAGTGGAGTAAATATTCAATATATTAATAACTATATTTATAAAACCATAATTATTTTATTATATATATTTCAAGGGCAACCAAGACAAATTACGGTGCGCTTTCATCAGATAAAATACAAATTTGTTTTATAAATAAATATTGACATACCCGCAATATATATATATATATATATATTATGATGATGATGGTGATGATGATGATGATGATGATGATGATATATATATATATACATACATGTATATATATATATATATTTATATATATATATATATATATATATATATATATATATATATATATTAGAAAGAACCGGAGGCCAACGGCTGAGCTCTTGCCGTATTTCAACAGTTAGTTCCAGACTCTGGAACGAACCGTCAAAACAGCAAGAGCTCAGCTGTGGGTCCTTGACTCTAATATAGTCACACTCTACTATCCCAAGTATTGAGTACTCTCTTTCTGTAGAATAATGTTCTTACTAGTTTAGCACTGGTTTAATCCTGATATATACAGGCTGTCCCAAAACAATGTATACACTCTTTGATTACCTATATTTATTAGAATGCTGTTGAAGGGTGTATACATTTTTGGGGGACACCCTGTATATAAAATTTGACATTGTATACTTATTTGATTCCCTTCCTTTCTATTTGACAGCCACTAATCCTTGTTGTTCATTTCCATGCCAACACAAATCTGTATGTATGACCAAAGGATTCAACGATTACGTATGTGACTGTAGCTCTACAGGTTATTATGGAAAAAATTGTGAAATACGTAAGTTATCTCCCTTTATAATTCTCTCATATTTGTATACTTAACCCTTTTAGCATTTACATTACTCTATATATACTATAGTATTTTGGTACTAAACACTTTATCTCTCATAATTATCTCACATAATATCGAATCTATGAGATTTTGATATTATTTATCTTGAGAACAATACCTTAACATCAGTATGAGAGGTCAGTTACAGCCGATTTGAAGAGAAAGAGATGAGACATTTCTGGCCGGATACGGCCGGTTTGGATTAGTTAACCCTCTCATATTAGGGTAAGTAACCCCTCATATTATGGTACTTACCTTCACATAATTGTGAAGGTAACCACTCATAGTAGGGTATGCACCTTCACACATTAGGGTAAGGAACTCCTCATCTTAGGGTAGGTAACCTCTCTAATATTTCACTCTCTTTTTCCTTCTGCTTTCAGCAACGTTTCGACAAAAGATCATCAACTTCATTAAGCCAACACCAGACAGAGTACATCACATCTTAACAAACTTCCCCTGGTTCTGGGCAATAGTGAATAATGTCCCTTTTATTAACAATTACGTTATGACATATGTTTATTTATGTAAGTACCTTTTTTACTCTCTCTCCCTCTCTCCCTTTTTATCTCTTTCTTCCAGCCCCTCCTTTACTCTCTCTTTTAGCCTCTCTCTCTCTCCCAACCTCTCTTTCTTTCTCTCTTTCCCTGCCTCTGCTTCACTCTCTCTCTCTCTCTTTTAGACTCTCCCTATCGTTCTGTCTCTCTCTCCTTCTCTCACGCTTTCGCCCTCCCTTCTACCTCCTCTCTACCTCTTTCCCTATCTCTCTCTCCCCACCCCCTATGTCCCCCTCCTTCACCCCCTCTCCCAACCTCCACCACCCTCTATACCACCCCGCCATGTTATATGCCCCTGTTATTGTCTATTCCAGCCAGGGGTCAGATGGTAGACAGTCCCCCCCTCTATGTGTCCAACCAAACCTTCACCTACCTCGACATATATTACAACAGGTCAACATTTGTGAGGAACTTGCCCCCTGTACCGACAGACTGCCCCACACCGATGGGGGTCGTAGGTAAGTCTTGTGGCACCACCACCACCACTACTACAACCACTACTACTACTACTACTACTACTACTACTACTACTACCACTACTACTACTACTACTACTGCTGCTGCTACTACTACTACTACTACTACTATTACTACTACCACTACTATTACTACTACCACTACTACTGCTGCTGCTGCTACTACTACTACTACTACTACTACTACTACTACTACCACCACCACCACTACTATTACTACTACTACTACTACTACTACTACTACTACTACTACTACTACTACTACTACTACTACTACTACTACTACTACCACCACCACCACCACTACTACTATTACTACTACTACTACTACTACTACTACTACTACTACTACTACTACTACTACTACTACCACCACCACCACTACCACTACTACTACTACCACCACCACCACTACTACTACTACTACTACTACTACTACTACTACTACTACTACTACTACTACTACTACTGCTACTGCTGCTGCTACTACTACTACCACCACCACCACTACCACTACTACTACTACTACTACTACTACTACTACTACTACTACTACTACTACTACCACCACCACCACCACCACCACCACTACTACTACTACCACCACCACTACCACTACTACTACTACTACCACCACCACCACCACCACCACCACCACCACCACCACCACCACTACTACTACTACTACTACTACTACTACTACTACTACTACTACTACTACTACTACTACTACTACTACTACTACTACTACTACTACCATCACCACAACTACTACTATTACCACCATTATCACCACTCATACAACTACCAACACCACTACCACCATCACCACAACATTACCACACACATACATATATACAGGGCGTCCCCATACACACACTCACACACATACATATATATAAAAGGAGTGAGGACCCCGACAGCTGAGCTCCGGCCTTTTCGACATCT
>OZ024765.1:22301619-22306619 GCA_964016885.1 Eledone cirrhosa
ATATACCCACCTCTCCAATATATATCCACCTCTCCAATTTACACCAGGTGATAGCATATAACCACAGGTTAGCCAGACTCCACCATATACCTCTCCAATATACCCACCTCTCCAATATACCCACCTCTCCAATATACCACCTACCTCTCTAATATACCTACCTCTCCAATATACCCACCTCTCCAGTATATATACCTCTCCAATATATACCCACCTCTCCAATATATACCTACCTTACCAATATACCTACCTCTCCAATATACCCACGTCTCCAATATATATATACCTCTCCAATATACCCACCTCTCCAGTATATATACCTCTCCAATACACCCAGCTCTCCAATATATCCACCTCTCCAATATACCCACCTCTCTAGTATATATACCTGTCCAATATATACCTATGTATATCCAATATACCCACCTCTCCAGTATACCCACCTCTCCAGTATATATACCTCTCCAATATATACCTACCACTCCAATACACCCAGCTCTCCAATATATCCACCTCTCCAATATACCCACCTCTCTCGTATATATACCTCTCCAATATATACCAACGTATATCCAATATACCCACCTTCCCAATTTACCGACCTCTCCAATATATACACCTCTCCAGTATATATACCTCTCCAATATATACCTACCTCTCCAATATATACCTACCTCTCCAATATACCTATCTCTCCAATATACCCACCTCTCTCGTATATATACCTCTCCAATATATACCTATGTATATCCAATATATCCACCTCTCCAGTATATATACCTCTCCAATATATACCTACCTCTCCAATATATCCACCTCTCCAGTATATATACCTCTCCAATATATACCTACCTCTCCAATATATCCACCTCTCCAATATACCCACCTCTCTCGTATATATACCTCTCCAATATATACCAACGTATATCCAATATACCTACCTCACCAATATATATCCACCTCTCCAATTTACCACCAGGTGACAGCATATAACCACAGGTTAGCCAGACTCCACCATATACCTCTCCAATATACCCACCTCTCCAGTATACCTACCTCTCCAATATATATCTACCTCTCCAATTTACCACCAGGTGACAGCATATAACCACGGGTTAGCCACACTCCACCATATACCTCTCCAATATACCCACCTCTCCAGTATACCTACCTCTCCAATATATATCTACCTCTCCAATTTACCACCAGGTGACAGCATATAACCACGGGTTAGCCACACTCCACCATATACCTCTCCAATATACCCACCTCTCCAGTATACCTACCTCTCCAATATATATCTACCTCTCCAATTTACCACCAGGTGACAGCATATAACCACGGGTTAGCCACACTCCACCATATACCTCTCCAATATACCCACCTCTCCAGTATACCTACCTCTCCAATATATATCTACCTCTCCAATTTACCACCAGGTGACAGCATATAACCACGGGTTAGCCACACTCCACCATATACCTCTCCAATATACCCACATCTCCAGTATACCTACCTCTCCAATATATATCTACCTCTCCAATTTACCACCAGGTGACAGCATATAACCACGGGTTAGCCACACTCCACCATATACCTCTCCAATATACCCACCTCTCCAGTATACCTACCTCTCCAATATATATCTACCTCTCCAATTTACCACCAGGTGACAGCATATAACCACGGGTTAGCCACACTCCACCATATACCTCTCCAATATACCCACCTCTCCAGTATACCTACCTCTCCAATATATATCTACCTCTCCAATTTACCACCAGGTGACAGCATATAACCACGGGTTAGCCACACTCCACCATATACCTCTCCAATATACCCACCTCTCCAGTATACCTACCTCTCCAATATATATCTACCTCTCCAATTTACCACCAGGTGACAGCATATAACCACGGGTTAGCCACACTCCACCATATACCTCTCCAATATACCCACCTCTCCAGTATACCTACCTCTCCAATATATATCTACCTCTCCAATTTACCACCAGGTGACAGCATATAACCACGGGTTAGCCACACTCCACCATATACCTCTCCAATATACCCACCTCTCCAGTATACCTACCTCTCCAATATATATCTACCTCTCCAATTTACCACCAGGTGACAGCATATAACCACGGGTTAGCCACACTCCACCATATACCTCTCCAATATACCCACCTCTCCAGTATACCTACCTCTCCAATATATATCTACCTCTCCAATTTACCACCAGGTGACAGCATATAACCACGGGTTAGCCACACTCCACCATATACCTCTCCAATATACCCACCTCTCCAGTATACCTACCTCTCCAATATATATCTACCTCTCCAATTTACCACCAGGTGACAGCATATAACCACGGGTTAGCCACACTCCACCATATACCTCTCCAATATACCCACCTCTCCAGTATACCTACCTCTCCAATATATATCTACCTCTCCAATTTACCACCAGGTGACAGCATATAACCACGGGTTAGCCACACTCCACCATATACCTCTCCAATATACCCACCTCTCCAGTATACCTACCTCTCCAATATATATCCACCTCTCCAATTTACCACCAGGTGACAGCATATAACCACGGGTTAGCCACACTCCACCATATACCTCTCCAATATACCCACCTCTCCAGTATACCTACCTCTCCAATATATATCCACCTCTCCAATTTACCACCAGGTGACAGCATATAACCACGGGTTAGCCACACTCCACCATATACCTTTCCAATATACCCACCTCTCCAGTATACCTACCTCTCCAATATATATCTACCTCTCCAATTTACCACCAGGTGACAGCATATAACCACGGGTTAGCCACACTCCACCATATACCTCTCCAATATACCCACCTCTCCAGTATACCTACCTCTCCAATATATATCTACCTCTCCAATTTACCACCAGGTGACAGCATATAACCACGGGTTAGCCACACTCCACCATATACCTCTCCAATATACCCACCTCTCCAGTATACCTACCTCTCCAATATATATCTACCTCTCCAATTTACCACCAGGTGACAGCATATAACCACGGCTTAGCCACACTCCACCATATACCTCTCCAATATACCCACCTCTCCAGTATACCTACCTCTCCAATATATATCTACCTCTCCAATTTACCACCAGGTGACAGCATATAACCACGGGTTAGCCACACTCCACCATATACCTCTCCAATATACCCACCTCTCCAGTATACCTACCTCTCCAATATATATCTACCTCTCCAATTTACCACCAGGTGACAGCATATAACCACGGGTTAGCCACACTCCACCATATACCTCTCCAATATACCCACCTCTCCAGTATACCTACCTCTCCAATATATATCTACCTCTCCTATTTACCACCAGGTGACAGCATATAACCACGGGTTAGCCACACTCCACCATATACCTCTCCAATATACCCACCTCTCCAGTATACCTACCTCTCCAATATATATCTACCTCTCCAATTTACCACCAGGTGACAGCATATAACCACGGGTTAGCCACACTCCACCATATACCTCTCCAATATACCCACCTCTCCAGTATACCTACCTCTCCAATATATATCTACCTCTCCAATTTACCACCAGGTGACAGCATATAACCACGGGTTAGCCACACTCCACCATATACCTCTCCAATATACCCACCTCTCCAGTATACCTACCTCTCCAATATATATCTACCTCTCCAATTTACCACCAGGTGACAGCATATAACCACGGGTTAGCCACACTCCACCATATACCTCTCCAATATACCCACCTCTCCAGTATACCTACCTCTCCAATATATATCTACCTCTCCAATTTACCACCAGGTGACAGCATATAACCACGGGTTAGCCACACTCCACCATATACCTCTCCAATATACCCACCTCTCCAGTATACCAACCTCTCCAATATATATCTACCTCTCCAATTTACCACCAGGTGACAGCATATAACCACGGGTTAGCCACACTCCACCATATACCTCTCCAATATACCCACCTCTCCAGTATACCTACCTCTCCAATATATATCTACCTCTCCAATTTACCACCAGGTGACAGCATATAACCACGGGTTAGCCACACTCCACCATATACCTCTCCAATATACCCACCTCTCCAGTATACCTACCTCTCCAATATATATCTACCTCTCCAATTTACCACCAGGTGACAGCATATAACCACGGGTTAGCCACACTCCACCATATACCTCTCCAATATACCCACCTCTCCAGTATACCTACCTCTCCAATATATATCCACCTCTCCAATTTACCACCAGGTGACAGCATATAACCACGGGTTAGCCACACTCCACCATATACCTCTCCAATATACCCACCTCTCCAGTATACCTACCTCTCCAATATATATCCACCTCTCCAATTTACCACCAGGTGACAGCATATAACCACGGGTTAGCCACACTCCACCATATACCTCTCCAATATACCCACCTCTCCAGTATACCTACCTCTCCAATATATATCCACCTCTCCAATTTACCACCAGGTGACAGCATATAACCACGGGTTAGCCACACTCCACCATATACCTCTCCAATATACCCACCTCTCCAGTATACCTACCTCTCCAATATATATCTACCTCTCCAATTTACCACCAGGTGACAGCATATAACCACGGGTTAGCCACACTCCACCATATACCTCTCCAATATACCCACCTCTCCAGTATACCTACCTCTCCAATATATATCTACCTCTCCAATTTACCACCAGGTGACAGCATATAACCACGGGTTAGCCACACTCCACCATATACCTCTCCAATATACCCACCTCTCCAGTATACCTACCTCTCCAATATATATCTACCTCTCCAATTTACCACCAGGTGACAGCATATAACCACGGGTTAGCCACACTCCACCATATACCTCTCCAATATACCCACCTCTCCAGTATACCTACCTCTCCAATATATATCTACCTCTCCAATTTACCA
>OZ024765.1:22316619-22321619 GCA_964016885.1 Eledone cirrhosa
TAGGGTAAGAACGAGATGGAAGAAGTTCAGGGAACTACTGCCACTGCTAGCTGCAAAAGGCTTCTCCCTCAAAATGAAAGGCAGACTGTATGATGCGTGTATCCGAACAGCAATGTTACATGGTAGTGAGACCTGGGCGCTGAAGGTGGAAGACTTACGTAGATTAGAAAGAAACGAAGCCTGCATGCTCCGATGGATGTGTAATAGTAATATACGTGAACGACAAAGCATAAATGAATTGAGAGAGAGACTGAGCATAAGAGGAATCAAATGCTGTGTGCAGGAGAAGAGGTTGTGTTGGTATGGACATGTGATGCGTATAAAGAATGGCAGCTGCATAAAAAGGTGCAGAACACTAGAAGTTGATGGAAACCGCGGAGTGGGGAGACCCAAGAAGACCTGGGATGAGGTGATAAAAGCTGACCTTACCTAATTACACCTCTCTGTGACCTCTGGCATCATGCAGTGATACAGAAGACCCGATGCCCCCACGGGTACAAGCCGAAGCTGAAGTATATAGACAATATGTCCCCACACCCTCCCATTGCAAAGTGGTCGTGGAGGTGCCACGACAAAAAAGCACTCAGCACTCACTGTAAATGAGGTTGGTGTTAGGAAGGGCATCCAGCTGTAGAAATCAAGCCAGAATCAGTTCCAATATGAGCAAGACAAGGTCAGCCGACCGGCTACTGCCCACAACAGGACAACCCGTCTAACCCATGCTACCGTGGAAGAACGGACGTAAAACAGTGATGATGATGATGATGATGATGATGATGATTATATATATATATATATATATATAAAAACAATGAATAAAAACAAAGAACAAGTTCCTTATATAAAAAAATTCATCATTTTACGATCGTTTCTAGGATATATATGTGTGTTGGTATGTATATCATATAGATCTATGTAAAAATATTACAAACTATCAGAGGAAATATACATACCTTCACATATATATGCTGTCTTCAGAAATGATATATATATATATGGAGGCACATGGCTTAGTGGTTAGAGCATTGGCCTTGCAATCGAAAGGTTGTGAGTTCAATTCTCAGACCGGGTGATGTGTTGTTTCCTTGAGCAAGACACTTTATTTCACATTGCTCCAGTTTACTCAGCTGTAGAAACGAGATGATAGGGACTGGGGTCCCTATCATTCCACTGCAAAGTGCTCGTGGAGGTGCCACGGCAAAAAAGCAGCCAGCACTCACTGTAAATGAGGTTGGTGTTAGGAAGGGCATCCAGCTGTAGAAATCAAGCCAGAATCAGTTCCCGTCCCACCCTTGCAAGCAGGGAAAAGCGGACGTCAAATGATGATGATGATGATGATGATGATGATATATGTGTATATATATATATGTATGTATATATATATATGTATGTATATATATGTATCTAACCCATGCTAGCATGGAAAATGGACGTTAAACGAAGAAGATGATGATGATGATGATATATATATATACATATATAAAAACCTTGGTACGTCCACAGACATTCTATAAAAAACCGTAAACTAATGAATACAACAATGGTCGCCAATAAAATCTGGCAACTCAAAGATACAAATCAAGAATACAGGATTAACTGGTCTAAATTGTCAGGGGCATTTTTGTTATTGTTCAGTATCGGTAGAGGGTCGGACGCCATGCTTTGACGCATAGAGTTATGGCCCTTGCCATTCTGAGTTCAAATCCCGCCGAGGTTAACTTTGCTTTTCATCCTTACGGGGTCGATAAAATAAAGTACCAGTAATACACTGGGATAATTGCTGGCCTTGTGGCAAAAGTAGAAACAGTTATTAACTATCAATGAATCAACATCATAACCTGTTATATCTTCTCTCTTTCATTTTCTATCTTTTACTTTCTTCCCCTAAATATATTTCATCTCCTACATTATAACCTATCGTATTATCTTCACTTCTAATATCACTTCCAATTTATTAATTTATTAATTTAAATAATACATATATGAATATATTTAATACTTTCATGTTTATACCATCACATCTTTATATTTTAGCCACCAACACCACACCACAACTATTTTAACCACCAATACCACCACATCTTTATATTTTAGCCACCAACACCACACCACAACTATTTTAACCACCAATACCACCACATCTTTATATTTTAGCCACCAACACCACACCACAACTATTTTAACCACCAATACCACCACATCTTTATATTTTAGCCACCAACACCACACCACAACTATTTTAACCACCAATACCATCACATCTTTATATTTTAGCCACCAACACCACAACTATTTTAACCACCAATACCATCACATCATTATATTTTAGCTACCAACACCACACCACGACTATTTTAACCACCAATACCATCACATCATTATATTTTAGCCACCAACACCACAACTATTTTAACCACCAATACCATCACATCATTATATTTTAGCTACCAACACCACACCACGACTATTTTAACCACCAATACCACCACATCTTTATATTTTAGCCACCAACACCACACCACGACTATTTTAACCACCAATACCATCACATCTTTATATTTTAGCTACCAACACCACACCACAACTATTTTAACCACCAACACCATCACATCTTTATATTTTAGCCACCAACACCACAACTATTTTAACCACCAACACCATCACATCTTTATATTTTAGCCACCAACACCACAACTATTTTAACCACCAATACCACCACAACTATTTTAACCACCAATACCATCACATCTTTATATTTTAGCCACCAACACCACACCACAACTATTTTAACCACCAACACCATCACATCATTATATTTTAGCCACCAACACCACAACTATTTTAACCACCAACACCATCACATCATTATATTTTAGCCACCAACACCACAACTATTTTAACCACCAACACCATCACATCTTTATATTTTAGCCACCAACACCACAACTATTTTAACCACCAATACCATCACATCTTTATATTTTAGCCACCAACACCACAACTATTTTAACCACCAATACCATCACATCATTATATTTTAGCTACCAACACCACACCACGACTATTTTAACCACCAATACCATCACATCATTATATTTTAGCCACCAACACCACAACTATTTTAACCACCAATACCATCACATCATTATATTTTAGCTACCAACACCACACCACGACTATTTTAACCACCAATACCACCACATCTTTATATTTTAGCCACCAACACCACACCACAACTATTTTAACCACCAATACCATCACATCATTATATTTTAGCCACCAACACCACACCACAACTATTTTAACCACCAACACCATCACATCATTATATTTTAGCCACCAACACCACACCACGACTATTTTAACCACCAATACCATCACATCTTTATATTTTAGCTACCAACACCACACCACACCACAACTATTTTAACCACCAACACCATCACATCTTTATATTTTAGCCACCAACACCACAACTATTTTAACCACCAACACCATCACATCTTTATATTTTAGCCACCAACACCACAACTATTTTAACCACCAATACCACCACAACTATTTTAACCACCAATACCATCACATCTTTATATTTTAGCCACCAACACCACACCACAACTATTTTAACCACCAACACCATCACATCATTATATTTTAGCCACCAACACCACAACTATTTTAACCACCAACACCATCACATCATTATATTTTAGCCACCAACACCACAACTATTTTAACCACCAACACCATCACATCTTTATATTTTAGCCACCAACACCACAACTATTTTAACCACCAATACCATCACATCTTTATATTTTAGCCACCAACACCACAACTATTTTAACCACCAATACCATCACATCTTTATATTTTAGCCACCAACACCACAACTATTTTAACCACCAACACCATCACATCATTATATTTTAGCCACCAACACCACAACTATTTTAACCACCAATACCATCACATCTTTATATTTTAGCCACCAACACCACACCACAACTATTTTAACCACCAATACCATCACATCTTTATATTTTAGCCACCAACACCACACCACAACTATTTTAACCACCAATACCATCACATCATTATATTTTAGCCACCAACACCACAACTATTTTAACCACCAATACCATCACATCTTTATATTTTAGCCACCAACACCACAACTTTATTCAACTATCATATTATGTTCATTTTCTTCGCACACAAACTTTTTTTATTTATTTTTTATCATCTTCACTATAACTTATTTATTATTACTAGCATGTGTAGTGTGTATATTGATATTATACGCAGGTATATATACATGTAGATATGATACATCAAATAAAATCGTAATTGACAATATACTCAGAAATTGAACGAAGACTGCGTTACACTCTCTTATGTAATCAGTAACGTAATCCATGATACATTAAAAAAGACAATATTATATATAAACTGCATTAGGAGAAAATTAGTGACAGAAATATATGAATGTTTATTTTAGCGATGGCTAACCGGAAGTGTTGACATTTCAGGAATTTTAAAGAGATGAATCTTTAAATAAATAATAAAATATATTTAATCAACAGCCACGAAATTTAGTAGATAAATTATGTAATATTCATTCATTATTTATTCAAAGTAATCCAACTTATTTTACTAATGGGATAAAAAATTATAAACCGTACGTAGTCCCGCGCTCCTTACTTTATTATAGTTTAGATTCATTTATTTTTTCTCACTATTTTTCTTTTTCTTTATCTTTTTTCTTTTTTCTTCTTTCCTTCTTTCTTTCTTTCTCTTTTTTTTTTCCTTTTTCTTTCTTTCTATTAATGATGTTGTAATTTGAATTTGCAAATGCTGTGTATAATTTAAAACAGTTTTTCTGATGATTTGGTTAAGCATACATCGTATTTAAAATTGAGTGACACAACTTCAAGTGATTAGCAATTTTAAGACAACTTAACCAATGAAACTGGTTAATACTGTAAATAAACCCTTTT
>OZ024765.1:22326619-22341619 GCA_964016885.1 Eledone cirrhosa
ATCATAACTCATACACTGTTCATTTTCCTGACATTTGTACAGTATTCTATGTACTATGGATTGGCAATATCAGTAGAGGGTCAGACGGCATGCTTTCTAGCATAGAGTTACGTCCCTTTGCGGTCTGATTTCAAATCCCACCATGGTTAACTTTGCCTTTCATCCTTACGGGGTCTATAAAATAAAGTACCAGTAATGCACTGGGTACTTGCCGGCCTTGTGCCAAAAATAGAAACAATTATTCAATGTACTATACATGCACATTTGATGAGTTGTAGTGCACCTGAGCACTGTACACAATAATTTCATTATTATTATTACTATTATTATTATTATTATTATTATCATCATACATGCCTGTAAACTGAAGGTGGAAAACTGGGAGAGGGCACTTGCCCTGGGGGTCAGGGTCAGCGTGGCTTTTTTAATGGGCTTTCTCCACGAATGTCCCTTGGAAGTCTTCCCCCTATTAGGGAATTCTTCATTGTTTCTTTGTTTGTTACATCCTCTGTTTTATTTTTTTTACATGCAGAAATACCCATTTGTATCATCTGTGTTGTCCTGTGCTGTCCTTAATGTCTACTTTATGTCAACCCTTGTGGTTAATAACGAAAGCATTATTATTATCATACACACACACATATATATATATATATATATAGTTTCGTTGACAAGTATATCAATGTGCACAGACACGCAGATATATTGCTCTTGGTTTGACAGTGTGGTTTTAGCTCAATGTAGGATAACTGGTATACTACAGAGCCATTATAGTTATAGGAATAACCAAAGAGTGCTTAGAAATACATTGTTTTATTTACTAACAGTGTTTCATCCATACCCTAGGGCAGGAATCATCAGAGCCTATAAACAAAAATATATCAAAGGCTGTATAGAACAACACACAATACATGATACATATAATGTCATAAAAAATTACATCAAAGGTTTATCACATAAATGGTGCAATAGATCTTAAGGAGGTTGAGAGAGGAGAGCAAGAATTGATTGAGGGTGTTATAATATTGTGTGTTGTTCTATACAGCGCTGGCCTGGGACCCCCCTATTTGTTCTTCATCCTTGTTCTGGTGACTAGAACCTTTGATATATTTTTGATGGAGCCTGCAACCTTTGATATATTTTTGTTTATAGGCTCTGATGATTCCTGCCCTAGGGTATGGATGAATGGATGAAACACTGGTAGCAAATAAAACAATGTATTTCTAAGCACTCTTTGGTTATTCCTAAACTTATATATATATATATATATATATATCGGAAAAAGTATGACCCCGACGGCAGAGCTCAAGCCGTTTCAACGGCTATTTCTGGACCGTCGAAACGGCTTGAGCTCTGCCGTCGGGGTCATACTTTTTCCTATTACCCACTCTATTACCCTAAGTATTGAGTACTCTAGTGCGTTATGGTCCATCTGGTTCCTTACCACACCTCCTTCGTTATATATATATATATATATATATGTGTGTGTGTGTATGTGTGTGTGTGACTGTCTGTGTGTGTGTTTACATGTGTCTGTGTGTGTGTAGATGTATGTGTGTGTACATGGTGGTGGTCTTCACACACACACACACACACACACACACACACACACACAGATGTACTAACACACGTATACATCCCTCAACTGGTTTGGTCCCTACAACCTGTCCTGGGAGACATGGGATGGACACACAAAGATAGCGAGACCCCTAAAAAGGCTCCAGTAGGGAGCAAACCTCGACAATTGACCCTAGGTTGTTGTTCCCCTATGGGGGAGAATTTAATATATTTTATATATTTATATTGTTTTCTGGATATTTTTATATAACATTTCTGTTTCCCTATTGAAAGTAACCCCCCCCCCCCCCCCACCACCACCACCACCCACCTCTTCTCTAATGACCCCCCCCCCCCCCCCCTCCTCGACCCCAGTCCCCTCCCCCCAGCTGTTGTTTCTTTGTTGAAAATAAAAGAAATTATTATTATTATTATTATTATTATTATTATTATTTTTATTATTTTTTCTGATTTAGGCACAAGGCCAGCAATTTAGGGGGGGGGGGGGAATTCGATTAAATCAACTCCAGTGTATTACTGGTACTTTATTTTATCAATCCTGTAAGGATGAAAGGCAAAGTTAACCTCGGCGGGATTTGAACTCAGAACGTACAGGGCCATAACTCTATGCTACAAAGCATGGTGTCCGTCGCTCTACCGATTCTGCCAATCCACTGCCTTTTCATTATCATTATTGGTCGGACGCCATGTTTCCAGCATAGAGTTACGTCCCTTTACGGTCTGAGTTCAAATCCCGCCGAGGTTAACTTTACCTTTCATCCTTACGGGGTCGATAGAATAAAGTACCAGTAATGTACTGGTGTTGATTAAATCGACTTTTCCCTCCTCCCAAATTACTGGTCTTGTGTCAACTTGAATAACATCGCCACTACCACTACCACCACCTCCACCAACAACAACAACCACAGCACCACCACCAACACCACCGCCACCAACCACCACCAACACTACACCACCACCAACACCACCACCACCACTACCATACCACCACTACCACCGCCACCACACCACCACCAACACTACACCACCACCAACACCACCACCACCACCACCACTACCACCGCCACCACCACCTCCACCAACAACAACAACACCAACAACAACCACACCACCAACACCACCACTACTACCACCACCACCACCAACAACAACAACACAACCACACCACCACCAACAACACCACTACCACCACCAACAACAACCAGACCACCAACACCACCACCACCACCACCAACAACAACAACTCCACCCCCCCCACCACCACCTCCACCAACAACAACAACACCACCAACAACAACACAACCACACCACCACCAACAACCACACCACCAACACCACCACCACCACCAACAACAACACAACCACACCACCAACAACAACAACACAACCACACCACCACCAACACCACCAACACCACCACCAGCAACAACAACAACAACCACACCACCAACAACACCACTACCACTACCACCACCACCACCACCACCAACACCACCACCAACAACCACACCACCAACACCACCACCACCAACAACAACCACACCACCACTACCACCACCAACACCACCAACAACAACAACCACACCACCTCCACCACCAACACCACCACCACCCCACCACCACCACCAACAACAACCACACCACCAACAACAACAACCACACCACCTCCACCACCAACACCACCACCAACAACAACACCATCAACAACAACAACCACACCACCTCCACCACCAACACCACCACCACCCCACCACCACCACCACCAACAACAACCACACCACCAACACCACCACTACCACCACCAACACCACCAACAACAACAACCACACCACCTCCACCACCACCACCCCACCACCACCACCAACAACAACCACACCACCAACACTACCAACACCACCAATCTCCACCACCACTACCACTACAACACCATCTCCACCACCACCATCACTACAACACCATCTCCACCACCACCATCACTACAACACTACCAACACCACCAATCTCCACCACCACTACCACTACAACACCATCTCCACCACCACCATCACTACAACACCATCTCCACCACCACCATCACTACAACACTACCAACACCACCAATCTCCACCACCACTACCACTACAACACCATCTCCACCACCACCATCACTACAACACCATCTCCACCACCACCATCACTACAACACTACCAACACCACCAATCTCCACCACCACTACCACTACAACACCATCTCCACCACCACCATCACTACAACACCATCTCCACCACCACCATCACTACAACACTACCAACACCACCAATCTCCACCACCACTACCACTACAACACCATCTCCACCACCACCATCACTACAACACCATCTCCACCACCACCATCACTACAACACTACCAACACCACCAATCTCCACCACCACTACCACTACAACACCATCTCCACCACCACCATCACTACAACACCATCTCCACCACCACCATCACTACAACACTACCAGCACCACCAATCTCCACCACCACTACCACTACGACACCATCTCCACTACCACCATCACTACAATACTAACAACAACACCACCGTCGCCACCTGAAGAACGCTCTTGGAGATATCGATCACGTGATAATAAACTTCGTCTTTTTTCCTTTCCTTTAATGAACGCCTACAAAATGGAGGCCATGATTTGTAAGTATTTCTTCTCATTTTCTCTCCAGGATTCCTCTAAATACTTTCTCTGTGTCTCTCTCTTTCCATTGATAAAACCTTAGTTTAAGGTAGACATTGTTTTAGACGAGTAACTGCTGTGTCCTCTGGTGGGGAAATTGACCTGGAAACTGTTCAGAGACGTACAACCAAACGATACTTTAAAGCTCTGACGTTTGGCAACTGACTTGGTAGACACCAAAATTATTAACCATCTTTCCAACAACACCCCTGAGTACCTTTTTGATTTCCATGTGTCTAACACCTGTGGACATGCCTACAAAGTCAGAAAACAGCACAGCTCCCATGACTTTCGTAAATATTTGTTCATGCTCAGAGTTGTTGAAGCATGGAACAAACTCCCTGCATCAGTTGTTAGCTGTCGAGACACTGCATCCTTTAAAACCTCCATGGAACAAACTACCAGCATCAGTTGTTAGCTGTCGAGACACTGCATCCTTTAAAACCTCCATGGAACAAACTACCTGCATCAGTTGTTAGCTGTCGAGACACTGCATCCTTTAAAACCTCCACACTTCCCGAAATTCACCAACACTACACTTGATATTCCCCCTCCATATATACACACATGTATCTGTGTATATCATGACTTATACACTGCTTACTTTCCTGACATTTGTACATTATTCTATGAACTATACACTGCACCTGAGCACTGTGCACAACAATTATACACACATGTACACCTCTATTATTAGAAAATGGGGTTCACGCGCTGGTAACCCCGGGGGACAGAATAGAGAAGGTGTTTCCCCGGAGCATGGCGCGGCAGACATGTTGGAAGAGCCATTCCAGTTCGCGAGGCTCACACTTGCGGGTAGCTCACTCTGTGGTGATGGTAGGCGAGTAGAGAGGTGGTCTTAGGGCCAAGGACACCAGAAGTCTCCATTGCTACAAGTGGTCAGCTTAGTGCCTATGGTGGTGAGTAGGGAGGTAGCCCTACTGCTAGGGTAGCCAATTAAATTTGTCACAATTATAACATCTCAATGAAAACATCGTTAAAAAGATCTTACTCAGAGAAATAAATATATAAAGTGTACCCCATACAAAATCACTGCTGGGTAGATCCCAGTAAAGTACTCTAAAGAACATTCATAAACATCTTTCCTTCCGGATATACTCACAAAACAAGCAACCTAAATATAGGAAGCCTGTATTTGCTCATACTTCCTATATTCAGAGGACTCATGGGTGTTATCTTTGCTCATGGTCTACCCCCAACCCTGGGGCTCCTGTCGGTTGGTTTTTCCCTGTAAAATCTGTCCAGTAATACGTGATGTTATTATTTATTTTTAATGAGAATAAGAGGTTTTATTTTTATTCACAGTTGTATAAATAACATTACAAATGTTTTAGATATTTTCTAAGGCGGGTAAAATTCCCGAGATCCATGGACGAGTTCTCTCCAGCGGTCTCTGTCCCTCATTATCGCTGCCATGTCCTGCGTCTCCAACAGACCACTGTCTGTCATTAGGGCATCAACATACGTTAACCTCGGTCTTCCTCTTCTAGTGTGTCCATGTAGGGGCTCCCAAAGGAGCACTGAGTGCAATGTCAACTCTGGATGTCGGTGAGCATGTCCAGCCAACCTCAGTCTCCTCTGTGTCACTTTTGAGCTGACTTTTGGGAGGCTCCCATACAGCTCTGAGTTTTTCATCCTCAGTGTATACTGATTAATACTGATATATATATAAATAACACTACACATGCTACGGACTGGAAAAGATAATTCACAGAGAGATCTTGGAAATACCGTGATATATCGGTTAACTACATTTTCAAGCCTGTGGTGTTCGAGAGGTTTGGGGGAACCGGGCCGCTGACTGCGAGGTTCTTGTCATCACTGACGGCTCGCCTAACCGAGGTTACTGGTGATACAACACACAAGCAGGTAATACACACATCTAGAACCACATACAACACATAAGCATGTAATACACACATCTAGGACCACATATAACGCGCTAGCAGGTAATACATACATCTAGGACCACATACAACACACAAGCAGGTAATACATACATCTAGGACCACATACAACACATAATCAGGTAATACATACATCTAGGACCACATACAACACACAAGCAGGTAATACATACATCTAGGACCACATACAACACACAGGCAAGTAATACACACATCTAGGACCACATACAACACACAAGCAAGTAATACATACATCTAGGACCACATACAACACACAAGCAAGTAAAACATACATCTAGGACCACATACAACACACAAGCAGGTAATACATACATCTAGGACCACATACAACACACAAGCAAGTAAAACATACACCTAGGACCACATACAACACACAAGCATGTAATACAAACATCTAGGACCACATACAACACACAAGCAGGTAATACATACACCTAGGACCACATACAACACACAAGAAGGTAATACATACATCTAGGACCACATACAACACACAAGCAGGTAATACATACATCTAGGACCACATATGACACACAAGCAGGTAATATATACATCTAGGACCACATACATTACACAAGCAGGTAATACATACATCTAGGACCACATACAACACACAAGAAGGTAATACATACATCTAGGACCACATATGACACACAAGCAGGCAATATATACATCTAGGACCACATACATTACACAAGCAGGTAATACATACATCTAGGACCACATACAACACACAAGCAAGTAATACATACATCTAGGACCACATACATTACACAAGCAGGTAATACATACATCTAGGACCACATACAACACGCTAGCAGGTAATACATACATCTAGCACCACATATAACACACAAGCAGGTAATACATACATCTAGGACCACATACAACACATAAGCAGGTAATACATACATCTAGGACCACATACAACACACAAGCAAGTAATACATACATCTAGGACCACATACAACACATAAGCAGGTAATACATACATCTAGGACCACATACAACACACAAGCAAGTAATACATACATCTAGGACCACATATAACACACAAGCAGGTAATACATACATCTAGGACCACATACAACACACAAGCAAGTAATACATACATCTAGGACCACATACAACACACAAGCAAGTAATACATACATCTAGGACCACATACAACACACAAGCAAGTAATACATACATCTAGGACCACATACAACACACAACCAGGTAATACATACATCTAGGACCACATACAACACACAACCAGGTAATACATACATCTAGGACCACATACAACACACAAACAGGTAATACATACATCTAGGACCACATACAACACACAAGCAAGTAATACATACATCTAGGACCACATACAACACACAAGAAGGTAATACATACATCTAGGACCACATACAACACACAAGCAAGTAAAACATACACCTAGGACCACATACAACACACAAGCATGTAATACATACATCTAGGACCACATACAACACACAAGCAGGTAATACATACATCTAGGACCACATACAACACACAAGCAAGTAATACATACATCTAGGACCACATACAGCACACAAGCAGGTAATACATACATCTAGGACCACATACAACACACAAGCAGGTAATACATACATCTAGGACCACATACAACACACATGCAGGTAATACACACATCTAGGACCACATACAACACATAATCAGGTAATACATACATCTAGGACCACATACAACACACAAGCAGGTAATACATACATCTAGGACCACATACAACACACAAGCATGTAATACATACATCTAGGACCACATACAACACGCTAGCAGGTAATACATACATCTAGGACCACATACAACACGCTAGCAGGTAATACATACATCTAGGACCACATACAACACACAAGCAGGTAATACATACATCTAGGACCACATACAACACACAAGCAGGTAATACATACATCTAGGACCACATACAACACACAAGCAGGTAATATATACATCTAGGACCACATACAACACACAAGCATGTAATACATACATCTAGGACCACATACAACACACAAGCAGGTAATACATACATCTAGGACCACATACAACACGCTAGCAGGTAATACATACATCTAGGACCACATACAACACGCTAGCAGGTAATACATACATCTAGGACCACATACAACACACAAGCAGGTAATACATACATCTAGGACCACATACAACACACAAGCAGGTAAAACATACATCTAGGACCACATACAACACACAAGCAGGTAATACATACATCTAGGACCACATACAACACACAAGCAGGTAATACATACATCTAGGACCACATACAACACACAAGCATGTAATACATACATCTAGGACCACATACAACACGCTAGCAGGTAATACATACATCTAGGACCACATACAACACACAAGCAGGTAATACATACATCTAGGACCACATACAACACACAAGCAGGTAATACATACATCTAGGACCACATACAACACACAAGCATGTAATACATACATCTAGGACCACATACAACACACAAGCAAGTAAAACATACACCTAGGACCACATACAACACACAAGCATGTAATACATATATCTAGGACCACATATAACACACAAGCAGGTAATACATACATCTAGGACCACATACAACACATAAGCAGGTAATACATACATCTAGGACCACATACAACACACAAGCAAGTAATACATACATCTAGGACCACATACAACACATAAGCAGGTAATACATACATCTAGGACCACATACAACACACAAGCAAGTAATACATACATCTAGGACCACATATAACACACAAGCAGGTAATACATACATCTAGGACCACATACAACACACAAGCAAGTAATACATACATCTAGGACCACATACAACACACAAGCAAGTAATACATACATCTAGGACCACATACAACACACAAGCAAGTAATACATACATCTAGGACCACATACAACACACAACCAGGTAATACATACATCTAGGACCACATACAACACACAACCAGGTAATACATACATCTAGGACCACATACAACACACAAACAGGTAATACATACATCTAGGACCACATACAACACACAAGCAAGTAATACATACATCTAGGACCACATACAACACACAAGAAGGTAATACATACATCTAGGACCACATACAACACACAAGCAAGTAAAACATACACCTAGGACCACATACAACACACAAGCATGTAATACATACATCTAGGACCACATACAACACACAAGCAGGTAATACATACATCTAGGACCACATACAACACACAAGCAAGTAATACATACATCTAGGACCACATACAGCACACAAGCAGGTAATACATACATCTAGGACCACATACAACACACAAGCAGGTAATACATACATCTAGGACCACATACAACACACATGCAGGTAATACACACATCTAGGACCACATACAACACATAATCAGGTAATACATACATCTAGGACCACATACAACACACAAGCAGGTAATACATACATCTAGGACCACATACAACACACAAGCAGGTAATACATACATCTAGGACCACATACAACACACAAGCATGTAATACATACATCTAGGACCACATACAACACACAAGCAAGTAAAACATACACCTAGGACCACATACAACACACAAGCATGTAATACATATATCTAGGACCACATATAACACACAAGCAGGTAATACATACATCTAGGACCACATACAACACATAAGCAGGTAATACATACATCTAGGACCACATACAACACACAAGCAAGTAATACATACATCTAGGACCACATACAACACATAAGCAGGTAATACATACATCTAGGACCACATACAACACACAAGCAAGTAATACATACATCTAGGACCACATATAACACACAAGCAGGTAATACATACATCTAGGACCACATACAACACACAAGCAAGTAATACATACATCTAGGACCACATACAACACACAAGCAAGTAATACATACATCTAGGACCACATACAACACACAAGCAAGTAATACATACATCTAGGACCACATACAACACACAACCAGGTAATACATACATCTAGGACCACATACAACACACAACCAGGTAATACATACATCTAGGACCACATACAACACACAAACAGGTAATACATACATCTAGGACCACATACAACACACAAGCAAGTAATACATACATCTAGGACCACATACAACACACAAGAAGGTAATACATACATCTAGGACCACATACAACACACAAGCAAGTAAAACATACACCTAGGACCACATACAACACACAAGCATGTAATACATACATCTAGGACCACATACAACACACAAACAGGTAATACATACATCTAGGACCACATACAACACACAAGCAAGTAATACATACATCTAGGACCACATACAGCACACAAGCAGGTAATACATACATCTAGGACCACATACAACACACAAGCAGGTAATACATACATCTAGGACCACATACAACACACATGCAGGTAATACACACATCTAGGACCACATACAACACATAATCAGGTAATACATACATCTAGGACCACATACAACACACAAGCAGGTAATACATACATCTAGGACCACATACAACACACAAGCATGTAATACATACATCTAGGACCACATACAACACGCTAGCAGGTAATACATACATCTAGGACCACATACAACACGCTAGCAGGTAATACATACATCTAGGACCACATACAACACACAAGCAGGTAATACATACATCTAGGACCACATACAACACACAAGCAGGTAATACATACATCTAGGACCACATACAACACACAAGCAGGTAATATATACATCTAGGACCACATACAACACACAAGCATGTAATACATACATCTAGGACCACATACAACACACAAGCATGTAATACATACATCTAGGACCACATACAACACGCTAGTAGGTAATACATACATCTAGGACCACATACAACACGCTAGCAGGTAATACATACATCTAGGACCACATACAACACACAAGCAGGTAATACATACATCTAGGACCACATACAACACACAAGCAGGTAAAACATACATCTAGGACCACATACAACACACAAGCAGGTAATACATACATCTAGGACCACATACAACACACAAGCAGGTAATACATACATCTAGGACCACATACAACACACAAGCATGTAATACATACATCTAGGACCACATACAACACGCTAGCAGGTAATACATACATCTAGGACCACATACAACACACAAGCAGGTAATACATACATCTAGGACCACATACAACACACAAGCAGGTAATACATACATCTAGGACCACATACAACACACAAGCATGTAATACATACATCTAGGCCCACATACAACACACAAGCAGGTAATACATACATCTAGGACCACATACAACACACAAGCAGGTAATACATACATCTAGGACCACATACAACACACAAGCAGGTAATACATACATCTAGGACCACATACAACACACAAGCAGGTAATATATACATCTAGGACCACATACAACACACAAGCAGGTAATACATACATCTAGGACCACATACAACACACAAGCAGGTAATATATACATCTAGGACCACATACAACACACAAGCATGTAATACATACATCTAGGACCACATACAACACACAAGCAGGTAATATATAAGTCTAGGACCACATACAACACACAAGCAGGTAATACATAATCTAGGACCACATACAACACACAAGCAGGTAATACATACATCTAGGACCACATACAACACACAAGCAGGTAATACATACATCTAGGACCACATACAACACACAAGCAGGTAATACATACATCTAGGTCCACATACAACACACAAGCAGGTAATATATACATCTAGGACCACATACAACACACAAGCAGGTAATACATACATCTAGGACCACATACAACACACAAGCAGGTAATACATACATCTAGGACCACATACAACACACAAGCAGGTAATACATACATCTAGGACCACATACAACACACAAGCAGGAAATATATACATCTAGGACCACATACAACACACAAGCAGGTAATACATACATCTAGGACCACATACAACACACAAGCAGGTAATATATACATCTAGGACCACATACAACACACAAGCAGGTAATATATACATCTAGGACCACATACAACACACAAGCAGGTAATACATACATCTAGGACCACATACAACACACAAGCAGGTAATACATACATCTAGGACCACATACAACACACAAGCAGGTAATACATACATCTAGGACCACATACAACACACAAGCAGGTAATACATACATCTAGGACCACATACAACACACAAGCACGTAATACATACATCTAGGACCACATACAGCACACAAGCAGGTAATACATACATCTAGGACCACATACAACACACAAGCAGGTAATACATACATCTAGGACCACATACAACACACAAGCAGGTAATACATACATCTAGGACCACATACAACACACAAGCAGGTAATACATACATCTAGGACCACATACAACACACAAGCAGGTAATACATACATCTAGGACCACATACAACACACAAGCAGGTAATATATACATCTAGGACCACATACAACACACAAGCAGGTAATACATACATCTAGGACCACATACAACACACAAGCAGGTAATACATACATCTAGGACCACATACAACACACAAGCAGGTAATACATACATCTAGGACCACATACAACACAAAAGCAGGTAATATATACATCTAGGACCACATACAACACACAAGCAGGTAATACATACATCTAGGACCACATACAACACACAAGCAGGTAATACATACATCTAGGACCACATACAACACACAAGCAGGTAATACATACATCTAGGACCACATACAACACACAAGCAGGTAATACACACATCTAGGAGCACATACAACACACAAGAAGGTAATACATACATCTAGGACCACATACAACACACAAGCAGGTAATACATACATCTAGGACCACATACAACACACAAGCAAGTAATACATACATCTAGGACCACATACAACACACAAGCAGGTAATACACACATCTAGGACCACATAAAACACACAAGAAGGTAATACATACATCTAGGACCACATACAACACACAAGCAGGTAATACATACATCTAGGACCACATACAACACACAAGCAAGTAATACATACATCTAGGACCACATACAAGACACAAGCAGGTAATACATACATCTAGGACCACATACAAGACACAAGCAGGTAATACATACATCTAGGACCACATACAACACACAAGCAGGTAATACATACATCTAGGACCACATACAACACACAAGCAAGTAATACACACATCTAGGACCACATACAACACACAAGAAGGTAATACACACATCTAGGACCACATACAACACACAAGCAGGTAATACATACATCTAGGACCACATACAACACACAAGCAGGTAATACATACATCTAGGACCACATACAACACACAAGAAGGTAATACACACATCTAGGACCACATACAAGACAAGGCAGGCGAAATGGTTGGACAAACGAGCCGCTACCAGAACAAAAGATAACAATATCGCGCGGAGCAAAGGGAAACCACTGTATTAATTATTTAGGAAAGCCAGCACACTGACAGCGTTACCTCTAGTGATGGCGTGGCTGATACCCTGGAACAACCAAGCACCCTCACCAGGAGCATCACCAGTTACCTCGGGTGATGGCGTGGCTGATACCCTGGAACAACCAAGCACCCTCACCAGGAGCATCACCAGTTACCTCGGGTGATGGCGAGGCTGAGGTGCTGGACCAGCCAAGTGCCCTCACCAGGAGCATCACCAGTTACCTCGGGTGATGGCGAGGCTGAGGTGCTGGACCAGCCAAGTGCCCTCACCAGGATCATCACCAGTTACCTCGGGTGATGGCGAGGCTGAGGTGCCGGACCAGCCAAGTGCCCTCACCAGGATCATCACCAGTTACCTCGGGTGATGGCGAGGCTGAGGTGCTGGACCAGCCAAGTGCCCTCACCAGGATCATCACCAGTTACCTCGGGTGATGGCGAGGCTGAGGTGCTGGACCAGCCAAGTGCCCTCACCATGATCATCACCAGATACCTCGGTTAGGCGAGCCGCCTGTGAAGATAAGAACCTCGCAGTTAGCGGCCCGACTCCCCGCAAAAGTCTCGAACGTCACAAGCTGGACGAAATATGGCAATGAAAGGGGTTAAAACTATTCCACATCACAAAACAAGCACACCTCAAATCCCAGGCAGTGTATTTCGTACGAAATATAGCAACGAAAGGGGTTAAAACTATTCCACATCACAAAACAAACACACCCCAAATCCCAGGCAGTGTATTTCGTACGAAATATAGCAACGAAAGAAGTTAAAACTATTCCACATCACAAAACAAACACACCCCAAATCCCAGGCAGTGTTTTTCGTACGAAATATGGCAACGAAAGGGGTTAAAACTATTCCACATCACAAAACAAACACACCCCAAATCCCAGGCAGTGTATTTCGTACGAAATATAGCAACGAAAGGGGTTAAAACTATTCCACATCACAAAACAAACACACCCAAAATCCCATGCAGTGTATTTCGTACGAAATATAGCAACGAAAGGGGTTAAAACTATTCCACATCACAAAACATACACACCCCAAATCCCAGGCAGTGTATTTCGTACGAAATATAGCAACGAAAGGGGTTAAAACTATTCCACATCACAAAACAAACACAC
>OZ024765.1:22344119-22366619 GCA_964016885.1 Eledone cirrhosa
TGCTTAGACAAATCACAGAGGCAATAAACATAAATGAATTACAACCAAAATTAAAAACCACAGACCCTCCATCTCAACTCACCTTTTGAAAAGCAGAAGAACTGCGAAACCGGTAAAGGAACCAAATAAATATATATATTTTTTTAAATAAGACTCCAGTTGCATTTTCGATTTCATTTTTTTTTCTTTATACTTTCACTCGTGTAGGACACCTCGGTTATTTTTCGTTTTGTAAAAAAACCTCACTTTCTAATATATATATATATATATAATGGAAAAATTTGAACAGGGACAAAACAGAGAGGCAGTACAACGAATGTTTATTAATTTCACGCTCTGGAGAGTGGGGTGTTGGTATATATATATATATATATATATATATATATATATATATATATATATATATATATAATATATAAGAACAAAAGATGGTTAAAAGAGTTCCATGTATTTTATTATGCGCATTTCAAAAACAAACATCATCATGCAATAATATTTGTGTTTTCATCAGATAAAACAGGAAGACATGATATGAAGGTTAAAAAATACTTGTGGATAGTGCCGTTTTAAATCAACATATGAAAAGTAGTTTTTTAACCTTCATATCATGTCTTCCTGTTTTATCTGATGAAAACACAAATATTATTGCATGATGATGTTTGTTTTTGAAATGCGCATAATAAAATACATGGAACTCTTTTAACCATCTTTTGATCTTATATATTATGTATACTCCAGTCCTACAAACTGTAGAGTGCTTCTTATCCGATATCTGCATTGCTTTATTGTACTTCAATAAAACTCACCTCCTATATATATATATATATATATATATAGAGAGAGAGAGAGAGAGAGAGAGAGGGAACGACGTCGAAGGACCGTGACGAGTGGAGAGATGTTGTGCTGAAGAGGACCCGTCCCACCCTTGCCAATATATATACATGTATTTACACATACAGGTGCTGCTGAGAAGGACATGAAAGGGTTAACGGTGAGGTTCCTAGTTCTAATGGTATTATGTATCTTCCCTACATATGTTAAAGGTAAGTAACTCTCTCACCTCTCTTTACCTCACTTCACGCCAATCTCCGAGTCACCAAATCTATCTCGTAAAATATTATTACTGCGTGGCATTGGCAGAATCGGTAGAGTGTCGGACACCCTGTTTCGCAGCATAGAGTTGCGTCCCTTTATGTTCTCCCGCCGAGGTTAACTTTGCCTTTCATCCTTATAGGGTCGATAAAATAAAGTACCAGTAATGCACTGGTTAATTGCTGGCCTTGTGCCTAAAGTAGAAACAATTATTATTATTATTAGAGAGTCGGACGCCATGCTTTCCAGCATAGAGTTACGTCCCTTTATGTTCTGAGTTCAAATCCCGCCGAGGTTAACTTTGCCTTTCATCCTTATAGGGTCCATAAAATAAAGTACCAGTAATGCACTGGGTAATTGTTGACCTTGTGCCAAAAGTAGAAACAATTATTACGTGTTGGACTTAGGACAATAATGTCGTGGGTTTGATTCCTGGGCTGTGTGTTGTGTTCTTGAGCAAAACACTTCACTTCACGTTGCTCCAGTATACTCAGCTGAAAATGAATACCAGCAATAGCTGGGGGTTTAACCCTGCGATGGAGTGGTGTCTTGCCCAGGGGGGAGTCTTGTACTCTCAGTCACTTAACCCTGCGATGGAGTGGTGTCCTGTCCAGAGGGGAGTCTTCTACTCTCAGTCACTTAACCCTGTGATGGACTGGTGTCCTGTCCAGAGGGGAGTCTTGTACTCTCAGTCACTTAACCCTGTGATGGACTGGTGTCCTGTCCAGAGGGGAGTCTTGTACTCTCAGTCACTTAATCTTGTGATGGACTGGTGTCCTGCCCAGAGGGGAGTCTTGTACTCTCAGTCACTTAACCCTGTGATGGACTGGTGTCCTGTCCAGAGGGGAGTCTTGTACTCTCAGTCACTTAACCCTGTGATGGACTGGTGTCCTGTCCAGGGGGGAGTCTTGTACTCTCAGTCACTTAACCCTGTGATGGACTGGTGTCCTGCCCAGAGGGGAGTCTTGTACTCTCAGTCACTTCATGCCATAAAACTGGGATAAACACCGGCCAAATGAGCCTTCAATGGCTTAAGACAGACTTTAGTCTTATATGTAGGCCCTTGTGGCCAATAAAGAAATTATTATTGTTGTTGGCCGTTTTATCTGTCCTGCGGTCATGGCGAAAGAGGTTGTATGGTGGACATGCTTGAAATGTTTGAAGACGACCACTTTCCTTTTTGGAGAAGCCCTGATTAACTTCTTCAGGTTTCACTTGAGGAGGAAAATAAAGGTAGAGAGTGAAGTGCTGCCTTCAAAGGTGGGTGAAAGAGAAGAGCATGGCCCGAGTTAATGGGTTCACTCTGAGTGTAAGCCTGTAGATTGGAAGAGTACAATTGGGACAGGGCACTTACCCTAAAGATCAGAGCATTCATGGTTTTATGGGGTTTTTCCACGAATGACCCTCAAACGTGTCTTCCCTATTGAGGAACCTTCTTTTTTTTAATGTTGTTATCTTTTTTTTAACTTTGTTAAAATTTCTTTACACGCAAAACCCACACACCAACACACACACACACCACTTCACACATACACACCAACACAAACATACCCACCACCACACACCCCAACACACACACTCCAACACACACACCAACATACACACCAACACAAACATACCCACCACCACACACCCCAACATACACACCAACACAAACATACCCACCACCACACACCCCAACATACACACCAACACAAACATACCCACCACCACACACCCCAACACACACCCCAACATACACACCAACACAAACATACCCACCACCACACACCCCAACACACACCCCAACATACACACCAACACAAACATACCCACCACCGCACACCCCAACATACACACCAACACAAACATACCCACCACCACACACCCCAACATACACACCAACACAAACATACCCACCACCACACACCCCAACACACACCCCAACATACACACCAACACAAACATACCCACCACCACACACCCCAACACACACACCAACATACACACCAACACAAACATACCCACCACCACACACCCCAACACACACCCCAACATACACACCAACACAAACATACCCACCACCGCACACCCCAACATACACACCAACACAAACATACCCACCACCACACACCCCAACACACACCCCAACATACACACCAACACAAACATACCCACCACCACACACCCCAACACACACCCCAACATACACACCAACACAAACATACCCACCACCACACACCCCAACACACACACCAACACACTCGATGTTTTCGTCCTGTACTGTCAGAATATTTTTTTTTCTTGGTGTGGACCCTGTGTGGTTAATAAAGAAATCATTATCATTATTATAGATTGGCAGTATTGGGAGAGGGTCGGACGCCATGCTTTGACGCATAGAGTTACGGTGTTTGCCATTCTGAGTTCAAATCCCGCCGAGGTTAACTTTGCCTTTCATCCTTACGGGGTCGATAAAATAAAGTACCAGTAATGCACTGGGTAATTGCTGGCCTTGTGCCAAAAGTAGAAACAATTATTATTACTAGCAGAAGGGCGGTGGATTGGCAGAATCGGTAGTGCGCGGACACCATGCTTTGCAGCATAGAGTTACGGTCCTTTACGGTCTGAGTTCAAATCCCGCCGAGATTAACTTTGCCGTTCATCCTTACGGAGTCGATAAAATAAAGTACCAGTACCGTACTGGGGTCGATTTAATCGACTTTCCCCTCCGCCCAAATTGCTGGCTTTGTGCCTATACTAGAAATCATTATTGCCGAGGTTAACTTTGCCTTTCATCCTTACGGGGTCGATAAAATAAAGTACCAGTAATGTACTGGGATAATTGCTGGCCTTGTGCCTAAAGTAGAAAAAATTATTATTGCTAGCAGAAAATCACCCTTCGACCCTTCTGGTGGTTTTCTGCTAGTATGTGTAGTGTGTATATAGATATTATACACAAATATATATACATGCAGATATCTATCTATCTATCTAAGGCGGGTAAAATTCCCGAGATCCAGGGACGAGTTCTCTCCAGCGGTCTCTGTCCCTCATTATCGCTGCCATATCCTGCATCTCCAACAGACCAGTGTCTGTCCTTAGGGCATCAACATATGTTAACCTTGGTCTTCCTCTTCTAGTGTGTCCATGTAGGGGCTCCCAAAGGAGTACTGAGTGCAATGTCAACTCTGGATGTCGGTGAGCATGTCCAGCCAACCTCAGTCTCCTCTGTGTCACTTTTGAGCTGACTTTTGGGATGCTCGCATACAGCCTACTAATGTAGGCGGGAAGCCGCTGGAATTGGTTGAGGACTTCCTGTATTTGGGAGCAAAGATTGGGAATACGGAGGATGATGTGGTTGAGAGGAAGAGCAAGGCCTGGGCGGCGTGTCACAGCTTGAGATCGGTGTGGAAGTCGGACCTTCGTAGAGACCTGAAAATCCGCCTCTTCATTGCTGTAGTGGAGTCTGTGCTGCTGTATGGGTCTGGGACTTGGACATGTAGATATGATAAGTCAAATAACATTGTAATTGACAATATACACAGAAATTGAAGAGAGACTGTGTTACACTGTCTTCTGTAATCAGTAAAGTAATCCATGATACATTAAAAAAAGACGATATTATATATAAACTGTATTACGGTGAAATGTTATGAAAACGAAAAAGGAGAAAATTAGCGACAGAAATATAAATGTTATGATATAACGATGCAAATATATGAATGTTTATATAAGTGATGTGATATAACGTCCATTATATCATAACCGGAAGTATTGACATTTGAACATTTTAAAAGAAGTGAATCTTAAAATAATCAATAAAATTATTTCTATTTAATCAAGAGTTACGAAATTTAGTAGATAAATTATGTAATATTCATTCATTATTTATTCAAAGTAATTTAACTTATTTTACTAACGGGATAAAAAAAATACATTCATGACACAGCCCCGCACTCCTCCCTTTATTATACTATTGTTATTTCTAGCTAACACAGCCTGCTGTTCGTTTCCGTGCCGGAACGGAGGGGTATGTTCAGTGGCAGCTAAAGACTCTTACCTGTGTAACTGTCAGAACACTGGATACTTCGGCCCCAACTGTGTATTCCGTAAGTACATTATTATTGGCAGAGGGCAGTGGATTGGCAGTATCGGTAGAGGGTCGGACGCCATGCTTTGTAGCATAGTTACTTCCCTTTACGATCTGAGTTCAAATCCCGCCGAGGTTGAGTTTGCCTTTCATCCTTACGGGGTCGATAAAATAAAGTACCAGTAATGCACTGGGTAATTGCTGGCCTTGTGCCTAAAGTAGAAACAATTATTATTGGCAGAATCGGTAGAGCGTCTGACACCATGTTTTGCAGCATAGAGTTATGAACCTTTACGTTTTGAGTGAGTTCAAATCCCGCCGAGCTTGACTTTGCCTTTCATCCTTGCGGGGTCGATAAAATAAAGTACCAGTAATGTACTGGGATAATTGCTGGCCTTGTGCCACTCCCTCCCTTCCTTTCTCTCTCTCTATCTCCCTCTCATACCCTCAATCTCTCACCCTCGCTCTCCCGGTCACTCCCTCTCTCACTTTCACTCTATTTCCCTCTCTCCTTCTCTCACTCTCCCACTCTCTCACCCCCTCTCTCTCTTACCCTCTCTCTCTCTCACTCCCCCTCTCACTCCCACCCTCTCTCACTCCCTCTCTCCCACTCTCTCTCACTCCCTCTCTCCCTCACTCCCTCTCTCTCTAACCCTCTCACTCCCACCCTCTCTCACTCCCTCTCTCCCACTCTCTCTAACCCTCTTTCTCTCTCACTCCCTCTCTCCCTCACTCTCTCTCTCTCTAACCCTCTCTCTCTCACTCCCTCTCTCCCTCTCTCCCACTCTCTCTAACCCTCTCTCTCAGATCCCCTCTCACTCCCACCCTCTCTCACTCACTCCCTCTCTCCCACTCTCTCTAACCCTCTCTCTCTCACTCCTTCTCTCACACCCCCTCTCTCCCACTCCCTCTCACTTACTCCCTCTAACCCTCTCACACTCTCTAACCCTCTCTCGCTCACCCCCTCTCTCCCACTCCCTCACACTCCCTCCCACTCTAACCCTCTCTCTCTCACTCCTTCTCTCCCACACCCTCTCCTTCACTCCCTTTAACCCTCTCTCACTCACTCCCTCACTCACTCTCTCCCACTCTCTCTAACCCTCTCTCTCTCACTCCTTCTCTCCCACTCCCTCTCCTTCACTCCCTTTAACCCTCTCTCACTCACTCCCTCACTCACTCTCTCCCACTCTCTCTAACCCTCTCTCTCTCACTCCTTCTCTCCCACTCCCTCTCCTTCACTCCCTTTAACCCTCTCTCACTCACTCCCTCACTCACTCTCTCCCACTCTCTCTAACCCTCTCTCTCTCACTCCCTCTCTCTCACTCTCTCTAACTCTCTCTCTCTCTCTCTATTCCAGCCACCTGGAGACAATGGTTTACTGGTTTCTTCAACATGTTACCGGAAGATGTCCACATCGTCCTCGTAAAGTACCCCACCTTTTGGTTTATCCTCAACTTCCTCCCCTTTCGCAGTCACATCTCCAGATATCTCATGCAACGTAAGAAAAAACATCTACATCTCCCCCCCCTCTCTCTCTCTGTCTGTCTCTCTCTCTATCTCTATATCTCTGTCTCTCTCCTCACTCTATATATCTCACTCTCTCTCCTCACTCTATCTCTCTCTCTCTCCTCACTCTATCTCTCTTATCTCTCTCTCCTCTCTCTATCTCTCTTATCTCTCTCTCCCTTTCTGTATCTCTCCCTCCCCCTCTCTGCCTCTCTCTCTCTCTCTCTCTCTCTCTCTCTCTCGCTCTCTCCTCACTCTATCTCTCTTATCTCTCTCTCTCTCTCTCTTTCCTCACTCTCTCTTATCTCTCTCTCTCCTCTTTCTATCTCTCTTATCTCTCTCTCCCTTTCTGTATCTCTCCCTCTCTCTCTCTATATATATATATGTGTGTGTGTGTGTGTGTGTATAGTTATATATACACTATATACAACTATAAACAGGAAAGATCAGTAATTTATTACTACCGTATTATCAGTAAGAGAAATAGCTCAATGTAAATACTAGAAATCTCTGGAACATTACAGAAACAACCGTCACACTACATCCACCATAAACTAATAATTTTAATACAAAAACAGCTTTGCCTGCTTGTAAACATATGTTGTTTTATGTGATACCTTTGCCTTGCAGAAATTATATATGCCTAGTACCATTGCTTGTTTCCTTCCTGTATATGACTATTGCATTTGCACTCTCTATACGCTTGCATATGTACTGCCAGTGTCCTCGTTTTACGAGTAACTTTCTACCTTAATGTCTCTAATTGTTATACTAATATCTGTCGCATGCATTCCACTCTGTGCTTTTTAACTTTTAATTAATTTGTAATTTTAATTATTGTACAATTCTCTTGTAATCTATGTCGCATCCATTCCACTCTGTAAATACGTAACTGTTGACAACATTAATATCCATGTATCTATATAACTGTTCAGTTAAATAGGAGGTTAACTATATCTACAAACATTGTTAGTGCTCAGATGATTCCAAACGATAGTTTGGAAGAAACGATTGTCAGCAATAAAATGATTTGAACATAGCTTTGATTATTGTGTAATTTATATATATATATATATATATATATATATATATATATATATATATATACACACATATATGTCTATGTATGTATATATATAAATATATATACACTATATATAAATATATAAATATGTGAATATAGTATATATATATATATAGAGTGTATATTGCTATATTTCTTCTGTTTCCAGTGCGTATAACCGGGTATATCCACACCCTCAGCTACTCCGTGACTGTCCCCAACGTCAATGATGAAACAATGAGTCTCCAGATCCTTCCATCTGTCCCCTTACACTGCACCACACCCTTGGGTGTTGAAGGTATAGTTCACTCTCTCCTATTACCACCCTAGGGTCACTCAGAGCAGGGCAGGGTAGGGTCGAGGTGGGATTCGGACAAGGAAGTATCATTAATTCTAGCCCTTCTTTTGCCGAATTGTGACGAGGACATCATCTTCAATTAATGCATACAAGATTTCAGAGCTCTAGCATCACTCCTTCATAGCCATCCTCTGAACTTTTCAGCTGAACCTCGTGTATGTATGTATATATATATATATATATATATATATATATATATATATATATTTATATATATATATATATACATATATATATATTTAAACTCTTAACCTCTGCTCCATCCCATCTTCTACCCCCTACCCATACATCATGCTGGTTCCTGCCCCCCCCCCCCCCATCCCTCTCTATACATATAAGATAAATCCCTACCAAAATTAATCACAATCGCCAACTCGCTATTTCTGGGATGGCTGTTCTTGCGGTATAAAGTAACGTTCAAATATTTTTCTCGATTCTTCTCTCCATTCGAATCCATTCATTCAATCACTATTCTATGTCCTAATTTCACACTATATCGTATTTTCACCATTCTATATCATATTTTTTCTCGATTCTTCTCTCCATTCGAATCCATTCATTCAATCACTATTCTATGTCCTAATTTCACACTATATCATATTTTCACCATTCTATATCATATTTTTTCTCTAAAAATCATATTTTCCCTATCACCGCATTTTCTCTATCGTATTTTCTTAAACAAAACAAATCTTGTATTTTCGTTTATTGTTAAATTATGCCCAAAATACGGCGATCTTATCTTAAACCTTACATTCTCGCTAACAACACATCATCCCTCCCACCCGCCCCCACGCACCACCATTATTACGTGGACCAATCATAAGTCAGAGGCCCATACTATCGCCCAACTGGTTGCTTTTCGATATGATGGATGGACTACGGAATTCTGGAGAGTTGAAGAGAGAAAAATGTGGACGCTCAGCGACAATGCCAAAGATAAAGACAAATTCACCTCGTGGACGAGAATGCAAGCACTCCGCCTTGTTTCGGCCCAGGGTGGCTAACATAACCCCCCCCCCCGCGCCCCACCGCTCCCACCCTCCAAACGCAATCCAAAACTTCAGAGTTGGTACCATGAATGTAGGCACCTTAAAGGGTCGCTCTAACGAGGTTGTAGAAATGCTTGAACGTAAGGAGGTCGATGTTTGTTGTATTCAAGAGACCAGGTGGAGGGGAGGGTCGGCTAGATTCATCGTGGGTAAAGAACGATGCTATAAGCTTTTCTGGGTGGGAAATGACAATGGGTTGGGTGGGGTAGGAATCATGGTAGCAGAAAAGTGGGCAGATAAGATAATAGACGTAAATAGAGTGAACGACAGAATAATTAAAATAAGACTTGTCCTCAATAAAACTACGGTGACAGTAATATCTGCGTACGCACCACAATCCGGACTGCCCGGTGCTATAAAAGACAGATTCTACGAGACACTGATGCTCGCTACCTCCCAAATAACCGACAGTGACTATATAGTTATTGCAGGCGACCTAAATGGTCACGTTGGACAGCATTGTGACGGCTATGACGGAATCCATGGAGGCTATGGGTTCGGTACTAGAAATGAGGAAGGCTCCAGAATCCTGGAATTCTGCGACGCAAATAACTTAACTATCTGTAACACTAACTTCAAAAAACGAGACAATCACTTGATCACCTATAGATCGGGGGAACACACAAGCCAGGTAGATTATATCCTTACCAGAAGACGTGACAGAGTGTCTGTTGTTAACACTAAATCCCTGCCCCATGAAGAATTCACCTCCCAACATAGACTGATAATTAGCGACCTCATAGTCAGGACGAGACGTACTAGACAGCGGAAGAGGACTATCCTCAGGAGAAAAATATGGAAGCTAAAGGACCCCATAGCCAGAAATAAATTTCAAAGCATATTACTTGACGCTTTCGACAGTAAGGAAGAGCAATTAGAGTCGTATAATATAGAGGAACAGTGGGAATTCCTGAGAGCAAACCTGCTGACGGCGGCAGACGAAGTCTGTGGCTGGAGCAGGCCTGTAGGTAGGAGGAGAGTAACATGGTGGTGGAACAGTAAGGTGGAGGAGTCAATTAAGGCCAAAAAGCAGGCTTGGAAAGCATGGCGGGATGGGGGAAGTAGAGAAGACTATCAGGTGGCCAGGAGGGAAGCTAGGAGACAAGTGTACTTCACAAGAAGGGAAGCAGAGGAAAGAAAGTTCAAGTTCAAGCATGTTCTACAACGTGAGGACCAAAAACGTGAGGTGTTCAGGATTGCCAGGCAATGTGTCAAGGAAAACCGTGATATTGTTGGGGAGAAGTGTGTGCTTAACGATGATGGCATACTTGCCATCACCGACGCTGATAAGAAGGTAGCTTGGAAGTGTCACTACGAAAGGCTTCTAAATGAGGAGAACAAATGGGAGAAAGACAGTCTCCCCCACATCGACCCAATAGAGGGACCAGCAGTGTTAGTCCAGGGTAGTACAATAAGCAAGGAAATCAAAGATATGAAGACGGGTAAGGCGGCTGGTCCTTCGGAAATAGTTGCTGAGATGCTGAAGGCATCTGGTTCGGTGGGACACACCATGGTCACCCGGATAGTTAACCAAGTTGTACAGAATGGGGTTGTTCCGAAGGACTGGCGTAGCAGCATCATCGTTAACTGCTATAAGGGAAAAGGAGATGCCCTAGATAGGAGTAACTATAGAGGCATTAAATTAATCGACCAGGTCATGAAGGTCACGGAAAAAGTAATAGCGCAACTAATCAGAGAGAGAATTGATCTAGATGAAATGCAGTTCGGATTTATGTCAGGCAAAAGTACCACAAACGCTCTTTTCATTGTACGACAACTACAGGAGAAGTACCTAGCTAAAAGTAAACCCCTATACTTAGCTTTCGTCGACTTGGAGAAAGCCTTCGACAGAGTCCCCCGTTCCATTATCTGGTGGTCTCTTAGAAAACTAGGTGTTGACGAATGGCTTGTGAGAGCTATACAAGCCATGTATAAAGAAACAGTCAGTAAGGTTAGAATTAACAACGAATATAGTGAAGAGTTTAGCGTAAAAGTTGGTGTCCATCAGGGCTCTGTTCTTAGCCCCCTACTATTTATTATTGCCCTTCAGGCTATAACAGAGGAGTTCAAGACCGGCTGCCCATGGGAACTCCTATACGCAGATGATCTAACGCTCATAGCTGAATCAATGACCGAACTAGAGAAGAAATTCCAAACATGGAAGCACGGCCTAGAATCAAAAGGCCTTAAAATTAACCTGGCTAAGACTAAAGTTCTAGTTTGTAGGAAAGAAAATAAGGCGGCAGTCCCATCTGGGAAATGGCCATGCTCAGTGTGTAGGAAAGGCGTAGGTAGAAACTCCATTTTATGTCCCAAATGCAAAGTATGGGTGCATAAAAGATGTAGTGGGATCACAGGTAAGCTAACTAAGAACATAGATTTTACATGTGGCCGGTGCTCTGGTGCAATAAGTAGCAGCAAGTGCCCACAAAATACTAGCTCCTTCAACTGCGCAGAGGGCTCTATAGAAATAGTGGACAGCTTCCGTTACCTGGGTGACAAAATCAGCAGTGGGGGAGGGTGCTCTGAAAGTACAGTAGCTAGAGTCAGAACTGGATGGAAAAAGTTCTGAGAGCTTATACCACTATTAGCCGCTAGAGGGTTCTCCCTAAAAATGAAAGGCAGGTTGTATGATGCCTGCATACGAACAGCAATGCTGCATGGCAGTGAGACCTGGGCATTGTGTGCAGAGGATATACGCAGACTAGAGAGGAACAAAGCTTGCATGCTCCGCTGGATGTGCAATAGTAATATACGTGAACGGCAAAGCATAAACGAACTAAGGAAAAAATTAGAAATAAGAGGGATCAGATGTTGTTTACTCGAGAGAAGGCTACGTTGGTACGGTCACGTAATGCGCATGAAAGACGACAGCTGTATAACAAAGTGCAGGGCAATAAAGATAGACGGTAGCCACGGAGTAGGCAGACCCAGAAAAACATGGGACGAGCTGATAAATTCCGACCTCACACGCTTACACCTCTCCAAGACAATGTCACTGGACCGAGACCTTTGGCGGTACTCAGTAATAGAGAAGACCCGCCTTACCTAAATACAAAGTAAAAACCTACTACAGTCAGTAGGCATCTCTATCAAAACACGCCCCCGTCCCACCACCTCCACCCCATCTACACCGCCCCTTTCAATGTACAGTTATGTTGGTCCCACAACATCCAGGCCGAAACAAATGAGATCGTATAGGTGTCACGACAAAAAACACACAGTCCACGCTGTAAATGTGGCCGTGTAGGCAACACGGTAAAAACCTCCCAGTCCCACACTGTAAATGTGGTTGGTGTTAGGAAGGGCATCCAGCTGTAGAAAACCCGCCAGACAGTCCACGCTGTAATGTGGCCGTGTAGGCAACACGGTAAAAACTTCCCAGCCCCACACTGTAAATGTGGTTGGTGTTAGGAAGGGCATCCAACTGTAGAAAACCCGCCAGACAGTCCTATGCGAGCAAGACAACCACTCTTGCCTCAAGTGGGAAAACCCCACGTCCAAACCCATGCAAGCGTGGAACACGGACGCTAAACCTGATGATGATGATGATGATGATATATTATATTTAGAGTATACACTCAAAGAGTCATTTACAATTAATTAGCTCAAAGAAAGAAGCATTTCTGAGCCGTGCAATACAAGTTAATATAAATTAATATATGATAAACACCTAAGTGCTTGCATTGTAAAAGACAAAAGTTAGCTAGAATGAAACAAACTAATTCAAATAAATATAGCCTGCCTGTATCGATTTAAAAAATAATAAATCAATATACACAAACTCATATTGGCAAATAGCCGTATATATATATATATATATATATATATATATATCATCATCATCATCATCATCAACATCATTTCATTTTACGTCCGCTTTTTCCCTGCTTGCAAGGGTGGGACAGGAACTGGTTCTGGCTTGATTTCTACAGCTGGATGCCCTTCCTAACACCAACCTCATTTACAGTGAGTGCTGGGTGCTTTTTTGCCGTGGCACCTCCACGACCACTTTGCAGTGGAATGATAGCGACCCCAGTCCCTAGCATCTCATTTCTACAGCTGAGTAAACTGGAGCAATGTGAAATAAAGTGTCTTGCTCAAGGAAACAACACATCACCCGGAATGAGAATTGAACTCACAACCTTTCGATTGCAAGGCCAATGCTCTAACCACTAAGCCATGTGCCTCCAGAGTATATATATATACTCTTTTACTCTTTTACCTGTTCCAGCCATCTGGCTGAGGTCATGCTGGGGTACCGCCCTTGTTGCTACACATTTTATCTCCAGCCTGTATTGGTTGGCCACTGGTGCAAGAGGGAGTTCGTTGCTGCTGCCCTTAGGTTTCCCTCATGCCTTGCTGTGGGCTCATCCGGGATCCTGGATAGCAAGGTGTCGAGATGTTTCTTGAAGACATCCACACCATGCAGATCTCTCAGATCCCTCGGCAGCTTGTTGAAGAGTTGAGGGCCCTTGAACCCCAGGCTATTGCAATATCTGCTCCTTATTATAGCTATATATATGTATATATGTATATATATATAAGTTATTCTGGGTTGAATGGGAGGTAACCACAGTAAGTAAGGTACTCAATACATAGCTCTTCTATATATATATAAGCAAAAGGGATATTCAATTTGTCGCTAATTCAACAAATATAAATGTTTATAACTGATTCAGAGCACTCAACAGATTTTCTGGAGTATAATACACAATGGTATTAAATAAATGGAAACTATATTTATAAAACCATATTTATTCTAATTATATAATTATATATATTTCAAGGGTACCAAAATTTTGGTACGCTATCATCAGATAAAATGCGAAGTGTGTTTTATAAATTTCGACATAACCAAGGAGAATATACCTTAACGGTTGAAGTTATCCCTGGATAACTTGAACCATTAAGGTATATTCTCCTTGGTTATGTCGAAATTTATAAAACACACTTCGTATTTTATCTGATGATAGCGTACCAAAATTTTGGTACCCTTGAAATATATATAATTATATAATTAGAATAAATATGGTTTTATAAATATAGTTTCCATTTATTTAATATCATTGTATATATATATATCATCATCATCATCATCATTTCATTTTACGTCCGCTTTTCCCTGCTTGCAAGGGTGGGACGGGAACTGATTCTGGCTTGATTTCTACAGCTGGATGCCCTTCCTAACACCAACCTCATTTACAGTGAGTGCTGGGTGCTTTTTTGCCGTGGCACCTCCACGACCACTTTGCAGTGGAATGATAGGGACCCCAGTCCCTATCATCTCATTTCTACAGCTGAGTAAACTGGAGCAATGTGAAATAAAGTGTCTTGCTCAAGGAAACAACACATCACCCGGTCTGAGAATTGAACTCACAACCCTTTGATTGCAAGGCCAATGCTCTAACCACTAAGCCATGTGCCTCCAGGTGCAGAGCACTAGAAGTTGATGGAAACCGCGGAGTGGGGAGACCCAAGATGACTTGGGATGAGGTGATAAAAGCCGACCTTACCCAACTACACCTCTCAAAGTCAATGACACACGACCGTGACTTCTGGCGTCACGCAGTAATACAGGGTACCGGACCTCCCATGGGTACATGCTGAAGCATATAAACAATATGCCCCCCCCCCACCGCAAGGTGGTCGTGGAGGTGCCACGGCAAAAAAGCACCCAGCCCACACTGTAAAGTGGACGTGTAGGCGCCACGAAAAAGCACCCAGCACTCACTGTAAATGAGGTTGGTGTTAGGAAGGGCATCCAGCTGTAGAAATCAAGCCAGATCAGTTCCTGTATGAGCAAGGCATGGTCAGCCGACCAGACACTGCCCACAACAGGACAACCCGTCTAACCCATGCTAGCGTGGAAGAACGGACGTAAAACGGTGATGATGATGATGATGATATATATATATATATATATATATATATATATATATATATATATATATATATATATATATATATATGCAAAATGGTATCAAATATGGTATGTTGTTAGACAAAATAAATTTGTTGATGTATCTATATCTTATTTAATTCTGATGAGGTCTATTAGGATGAAACATATGTAAATTAAAATATGATATAATTAACAATGTCTAGGGCAGGTAAAATTCCCGAGATCCATGGACGAGTTCTCTCCAGCGGTCTCTGTCCCTCATTATCGCTGCCATGTCCTGCATCTCCAACAGACCAGTGTCTGTCCTTAGGGCATCAACATGTTAACCTCGGTTTTCCTCTTCCAGTGTGTCCATGCAGGGGCTCCCACAGGAGCACTGAGTGCAGTGTCAACTCTGGATGTCGGTGAGCATGTCCAGCTAACCTCAGTCTCCCTCTTCCAGTGTGTCCATGCAGGGGCTCCCACAGGAGCACTGAGTGGAGTGTCAACTCTGGATGTCGGTGAGCATGTCCAGCTAACCTCAGTCTCCCTCTTCCAGTGTGTCCATGCAGGGGCTCCCACAGGAGCACTGAGTGGAGTGTCAACTCTGGATGTCGGTGAGCATGTCCAGCTAACCTCAGTCTCCCTCTTCCAGTGTGTCCATGTAGGGGCTCCCACAGGAGCACTGAGTGCAGTGTCAACTCTGGATGTCGGTGAGCATGTCCAGCTAACCTCAGTCTCCCTCTTCCAGTGTGTCCATGCAGGGGCTCCCACAGGAGCACTGAGTGGAGTGTCAACTCTGGATGTCGGTGAGCATGTCCAGCTAACCTCAGTCTCCCTCTTCCAGTGTGTCCATGCAGAGGCTCCCACAGGAGCACTGAGTGGAGTGTCAACTCTGGATGTCGGTGAGCATGTCCAGCTAACCTCAGTCTCCCTCTTCCAGTGTGTCCATGTAGGGGCTCCCACAGGAGCACTGAGTGCAGTGTCAACTCTGGATGTCGGTGAGCATGTCCAGCTAACCTCAGTCTCCTCTGTGCTACTCTTGAGCTGACTTTTGGGAGGCTTCCGTACAGCTCTGAGTTCTTCATCCTCAGTGTATACAACCAGAACAGCTTCAAAGAGGAAAGATCAACCACCAGTCACATCCTGATGCTGAGGAGGATATTAGAGGGAGCTAGAGCAAACTGCCTTCCTGTAGTCATGATTTTCATTGACTTTAGGAAGGCCTTTGATTCTGTGGACCGTCACTGCCTAATGAAGATCTTACAGGCTTATGGAATCCCCAAGAAGATAGTGGACCTGATATCACTGCTCTACACCAACACCAAAGCCCAAGTCATTACACCTGATGGGGTGACAGAGTTCTTTGAGATACTGGCTGGAGTGCTCCAGGGAGACACATTGGCTCCCTACCTTTTTATCATTGTAGTGGACTATTGTACGCACCTTGCACTGGAGAAACACCAGGACTCTGGCTTTACTGTAACACTGGCTCAGAGCAGGAGAGTTAAGGCGAAAAAGGTATCAGATGCTGAATTTACCAAGGACATAGTTATGGTGACAAACACATTAACAGTGTTTGGTAATATATCTAATGTTAAATTTGCTCTCCATGTGTAGATAAACTTGCATATTAGGAATTTATACATATTGTATTGTACTATTGAACAGGTGAGGTAGTTCTACCGCCAATCAACGAAGTATTACGGCTGTTCACACGATCAATGTTTAAACCAGATCCAATGGGAAGTAACTTACTCTTTGCTACCCAGGCTGACCACCTGAGTCATCTCTTTGTAAAGACTGGTTTCACCAGTCTCTCAGAAAGGGTAAGACATATATTACCCTTCATTTTTTTACTTCTAATAATCCAGCAGAAAATTAAAATGTTTATAGTATCTTTACTGGTAGACAGATTGTTGTGAATATTTACAGTATTACAGTAAAGACTTTAATATTTAATGTGATGTAGTCATAGTGTTGTTTTGAACTAAATGTTTATAGTATCTTTACTGGTAGACAGATTGTTGTGAATATTTACAGTATTACAGTAAAGACTTTAATATTTAATGTGATGTAGAGATAGTGTTGTTTTGTACTAAATGTTTATAGTATCTTTACTGGTGGACAGATTGTTGTGAATATTTACAGTATTACAGTAAAGACTTTAATATTTAATGTGATGTAGTCATAATGTTGTTTTGTACTAAATGTTTATAGTATCTTTACTGGTGGACAGATTGTTGTGAAAATTTACAGTATTACAGTAAAGACTTTAATATTTAATGTGATGTAGTCATAATGTTGTTTTGTACTAAATGTTTATAGTATCTTTACTGGTGGACAGATTGTTGTGAATATTTACAGTATTACAGTAAAGACTTTAATATTTAATGTGATGTAGCCATAGTGTTGTTTTGTACTAAATGTTTATAGTATCTTTACTGTTAGACAGATTGTTGTGAATATTTACAGTATTACAGTAAAGACTTTAATATTTAATGTGATGTAGTCATAGTGTTGTTTTGAACTAAATGTTTATAGTATCTTTACTAGTAGACAGATTGTTGTGAAAATTTACAGTATTACAGTAAAGACTTTAATATTTAATGTGATGTAGTCATAGTGTTGTTTTGTACTAAATGTTTATAGTATCTTTACTGTTAGACTGATTGTTGTGAATATTTACAGTATTCCAGTAAAGACTTTAATATTTAATGTGATGTAGTCATAGTGTTGTTTTGAACTAAATGTTTATAGTATCTTTACTAGTAGACAGATTGTTGTGAAAATTTACAGTATTACAGTAAAGACTTTAATATTTAATGTGATGTAGTCATAGTGTTGTTTTGTACTAAATGTTTATAGTATCTTTACTGTTAGACAGATTGTTGTGAATATTTACAGTATTACAGTAAAGACTTTAATATTTAATGTGATGTAGTCATAGTGTTGTTTTGAACTAAATGTTTATAGTATCTTTACTGCTGGACAGATTGTTGTGAAAATTTACAGTATTAGAGTAAAGACTTTAATATTTAATGTAATGTAGTCATAGTGTTGTTTTGTACTAAATGTTTATAGTATCTTTACTGTTAGACAGATTGTTGTGAATATTTACAGTATTACAGTAAAGACTTTAATATTTAATGTGATGTAGTCATAGTGTTGTTTTGAACTAAATGTTTATAGTATCTTTACTGCTGGACAGATTGTTGTGAAAATTTACAGTATTAGAGTAAAGACTTTAATATTTAATGTAATGTAGTCATAGTGTTGTTTTGTACTAAATGTTTATAGTATCTTTACTGGTAGACAGATTATTGTGAGTATTTACAGTATTACAGTAAAGACTTTAATATTTAATGTGATGTAGTCATAGTGTTGTTTTGTACTAAATGTTTATAGTATCTTTACTGGTGGACAGATTGTTGTGAATATTTACAGTATTACAGTAAAGACTTTAATATTTAATGTGATGTAGTCATAGTGTTGTTTTGTACTAAATGTTTATAGTATCTTTACTGTTAGACAGATTGTTGTGAATATTTACAGTATTACAGTAAAGACTTTAATATTTAATGTGATGTAGTCATAGTGTTGTTTTGAACTAAATGTTTATAGTATCTTTACTGGTGGACAGATTGTTGTGAAAATTTACAGTATTAGAGTAAAGACTTTAATATTTAATGTGATGTAGTCATAGTGTTGTTTTGTACTAAATGTTTATAGTATCTTTACTGGTAGACAGATTGTTGTGAATATTTACAGTATTACAGTAAAGACTTTAATATTTAATGTGATGTAGTCATAGTGGTAGTCATGATGATGATGAAGTAGTAGTAGTAGTAGTAGTAGTAATAGTAGTGGTAGTAGTAGTAGTAGTAGTAGTAGTAGTAGTAGTAGTAGTAGTAGTAGTAATCTATATAAATACTTTTACAGTTATTTTCAATTCAATATTTTTCTCTTCTTTCCACCTCTCGCTCTCCTCTCTCTCACTATAATCATCTCTCCTAATTTGCCTCACTTTCTCTCTCTTTCCCCCTACCCCTAACCCCTCTCTTCCACCGCACCCACCGTGCGTCACATGACACCAGTCTGCCATGGGTTACATCTACGGTGAAACAGACAGAGACAACCATTTGTTGCGAGATCACGTCAAAGGCAAATTGAAGAGTCAGGTAAGTGTTTGTGTGTATGGGAGGGGGAGGGGGGTGGGGTGTTCCGAGGCCATAGTATCTAGAATAAGGATGGGCTGGAAGAAGTTTAGGGAGATGCTCCCTCTGTTGACAAAGAAGGGTTTCTCCCTGCGTACGAAAGGCCGGTTATATGATGCCTGTGTGAGATGCACGATGCTGCATGGTAGTGAGACATGGGCAGCAACTGCAGAAGATATGCGACGACTGGAGAGAAATGAGGCAAGTATGCTCCGTTGGATGTGCAATGCCAATGTGCATGAACGACCAAGCAAGGACGAGTTGAGAAAGAAACTGGGTATAAGAGGGATAAGTTGTGGTGTGCAGGAGAGAAGGCTGAGATGGTATGGACATGTGATGAGTTGAGAGAGAAACTGTGTATAAGAGGGATAGATTGTAGTGTGTGAGAGAGGAGACTGCATTGTGATGTGCATGGAGGATGACCAATGGGTAAAGAAGGGCCACGAAATTCCAGTAGAAGGAAGACACAGTAGAGGAAGACCACGAAAAACATGGGCGGAGGTGGTGAGAGCAGACCTCAGATCGCTGAAGCTCACCAAGGAAGGACCGATGAAGGACCGATGCTGAATAGGACCCATCCCACCCTTGCAAGCTGGAAAAAGCGGACATAAAATGATGATGATGATGATATATATATATATTTGTAGGAAAATGGGAAAACTTAACATCAGGAAGCTGTTAAAACAGCAAAATGGGAAAACTTAACATCAGGAAGCTGTTAAAACAGCAAAATGGGAAAACTTAACATCAGGAAGCTGTTAAAACAGCAAAATGGGAAAACTTAACATCAGGAAGCTGTTAAAACAGCAAAATGGGAAAACTTAACATCAGGAAGCTGTTAAAACAGCAAAATGGGAAAACTTAACATCAGGAAGCTGTTAAAACAGCAAAATGGGAAAACTTAACATCAGGAAGCTGTTAAAACAGCAAAATGGGAAAACTTAACATCAGGAAGCTGTTAAAACAGCAAAATGGGAAAACTTAACATCAGGAAGCTGTTAAAACAGCAAAATGGGAAAACTTAACATCAGGAAGCTGTTAAAACAGCAAAATGGGAAAACTTAACATCAGGAAGCTGTTAAAACAGCAAAATGGGAAAACTTAACATCAGGAAGCTGTTAAAACAGCAAAATGGGAAAACTTAACATCAGGAAGCTGTTAAAACAGCAAAATGGGAAAACTTAACATCAGGAAGCTGTTAAAACAGCAAAATGGGAAAACTTAACATCAGGAAGCTGTTAAAACAGCAAAATGGGAAAACTTAACATCAGGAAGCTGTTAAAACAGCAAAATGGGAAAACTTAACATCAGGAAGCTGTTAAAACAGCAAAATGGGAAAACTTAACATCAGGAAGCTGTTAAAACAGCAAAATGGGAAAACTTAACATCAGGAAGCTGTTAAAACAGCAAAATGGGAAAACTTAACATCAGGAAGCTGTTAAAACAGCAAAATGGGAAAACTTAACATCAGGAAGCTGTTAAAACAGCAAAATGCCATTGAAGCGGCGTTGGGTAAAATATTACCTCAAAGGATAGAAATCAGCAGCTAGGGGTGTGTTGGCTTGAAGAAGTGATAGGAAGGAAGGAGAAAAGGTATGGACATGTGATGCGAATGAAGTGCCAAGAAATTCCAGTGGAAGGAAGACACAGTAGAGGAAGACCACGAAAAACATGGGCACGAAAGACGTGTGTGTGTATATAATATATATATATATATAATATATATATAATATATATATAATATATATATAATATATATATAATATATATATAATATATATGTGTGTGAGTTTTTAAATATATATATATAGATAACAAAGAGGGTATGGACCACAACCCACCAGAGTACTCAATATTTAGGGTAGTAGAGTGGGTAATAGGAAAAGAGTCAGGCCCCCGACGGCTGAGCTCCAACAGTTTCTCCACAGCTAGATCCAAACTAGCTGTTGAAACAGCCGGAGCTCAGCCGTCGGGGTCCTGACACTTTTCGTATATATATATATACATATATATATATATATATATATATATATATATATATATATATATACACGAGTGAGACACAGTCACCCGACCAATGTTGCCTCAAGTGGGACAAACCTGTCCAACCCATGCTTGCATGGAAGATGGCCGTTAAACGATGATGATAATGATGATGATGATGATGTGTGAGTGTCAGATAATTTCAGTAATGAAAAGACCAATGGAACCATTGCTTCCTTCTGCCTGATGATTTCTAAAGAATGAAACAGTTCTAGTCCTGTAGAATCTCACCTATATTAAAACTTTTATACTCTGCTATGTATTGAGTACCTTACTTACTGTGGTTACCTCCGATTCAATCCGGAATATCTTACCTATATATATATATATATATATATATATATATATATATATATACTCCCATGGGTACAAGCTGAAGCATATAGACAATATGCCCCCACACCCTCCCACTGCAAGGTGGTCGTGGAGGTGCCACGGCAAAGGGGCACCCGGCCCACACTGTGAAGTGGACGTGTGGGCGCCACGGAAGAGGCACCCAGCACTCACTGTAAATGAGGTTGGTGTTAGGAAAGGGCATCCAGCTGTAGAAATCAAGCCAGAATCAGTTCCTGTATGAGCAAGGCATGGTCAGCCGACCAGACACTGCCCACAACAGGACAACCCGTCTAACCCATGCTAGCGTGGAAGAACGGACGTAAAACGGTGATGATGATGATGATGATGATGATATTACCTTTCATTTTTATACTTTCCCAGATAATTAATGGTAAGGAGTGGCCCCCCTTCATATTTGACACTCCAGTTGGTATGCAGTACCCACCACATGTGCCTGACACAGCCCAGTTTGCTCTGGGTCACGAGTTCTACAGTCTACACAGTGGTCATCTGATGTGGTCAACTTTGTGGCTCCGACAACATAACTTGTTCTGTGATATCCTCTCTGTAGAACATCAAAACTGGTCGGACGAACAACTACACCAAGCTGCCAGGACTGCTGTTCTAGGTAAGAAACTATACATATATATATATATATATATATATATATATATATATATATATGTAGATAAATCTACCAAAATATATGTCCTAGAAACGATCGTTAAATAATGAACTTTTTTTGTTTAATATAAGGAACTGTTTCATTGTTTTATTCATTATTTTTTTAATATTTTATATATATATATATATATATATGTATATATATATACACACATATATATATATATATATATATGGTGGCTGCCAACTCGTTTTC
>OZ024765.1:22369119-22374119 GCA_964016885.1 Eledone cirrhosa
ATTGTTTATTACATAAATAAAAAGCTCTGTAGCCTTCATATATACATATACATATATTTTTTTTGTATATACATATATATATATATATATGTATATATAAATACATATATATATATATATATATATATATACAGTATTTACGTATCGAGAGAGAAAAAAAGGGGAGGATAGGTGATACATATAGTTATTTGCCAAGTAGCGTATGCCAAAGGTGATCGATACTAGTGCCGGCAGTATTAAATATTCGAGGTGTTAATATTTAGTGGGCTAGAGAGTTAGCAGAGCGTAAGCACGTGGGAAAGTAAGAAATCGGAGAATAGACCGTTAAAACATGTTTATTTAAAAAAGCACCTACGTACGTTTAACCCAGTTGGGCTTCTCAAGGGCATAAATAATCCAAAGTGTTCCTTACATTGCTCGGAAAGAGTTTTTGGGGTTAAGAGCTGCTGCAAAATCAAAACAAGCTATTTTTGCGAGCAATGAACCTTGATGTGAATTTAACCCCCAAAACTCTTTCCGAGCAATGAAAGGAACACTCTTGATTATTTATGCCCTTGAGAAGCCCAACTGGGTGAAACATATGTAGGTGCTGTTTTAAATAAACATGTTTTAACGGTCTATTCTCCTATTTCTTACTTTCCCACGTATATATATATATGTATATACATACATATCATCATCATCATCGTTTAACGTCCATCTTCCACGCTTACATGGGTATATATATATATATAAAAATATATATATATATAAATATATATATAAAATATATAATATATATAATATATAATATATATATATATGTATATACATACATATGTATATACATATATATATATATACATATATATATATATATATATATATGTATATATATAATATATATATATATATGTATATATATAATATATATAATATATAATATATATATAAATATATATATATATATATAAAATATTAAAAAAAGACGGCATATATATGTTTTATCTTTCACCGAAAGTGATATTTCATTGCATCTCTTCTTTCCATGATATCCGGATTACATTGAGTTCTTCATACGGATTGGACACTACCATAAACTCTTGGTAGATTTATCTACATATATATATATATATGTATATATAAAATATATATAATATATAATTGTTTCTACTTTTTGGCACAAGGCCAGCAATTATCCAGTGCATTACTGGTACTTTATTTTATCGACCCCGTAAGGATGAAAGGCAAAGTTAACCTCGGCGGGATTTGAACTCAGAATGGCAAAGACCGTAACTCTATGCGTCAAAGCATGGCGTCCGACCCTCTACCGATACTGCCAATCCATCGCCCTATATAATATATAATATATATATATATATATATGTATATGTATGTATATATATACATATATAGACGAGATGCATACCATAAACTCTTGGTAGATTTATCTACATATATATATATATATATATATAAAATATATATAATATATAATATATATATATATATATATGTATATGTATGTATATATATACATATATATAGACGAGATGCAATTTGGGTTTGTTCCAGGGAAAGGCACCACTGATGCGCTCTTCCTTGTGAGGCAATTACAGGAAAAGTACCTAGCTAAAAGTAAGCCACTCTACTTGGCATTTGTCGACCTTGAGAAAGCCTTTGACAGAGTTCCACGTGCAGTAATCTGGTGGGCTCTTAGAAAACTAGGAGTAGATGAATGGCTTGTGAAAGCGGTACAAGCCATGTATAGGGGAGCAGTCAGCAAAGTTAGGATTGGCAATGAGTATAGCGAGGAATTTAGCGTACAGGTTGGGGTCCACCAGGGCTCTGTTCTTAGCCCTCTCCTGTTCATCATAGTCCTGCAGGCAATAACGGAGGAGTTTAAGACCGGATGCCCATGGGAACTCCTGTATGCTGATGACCTCGCACTCATAGCTGAATCTATGGTAGAACTAGAGAATAAATTCCAAACCTGGAAGCAGGGACTAGAGAGAAAGGGCCTCAAAGTCAACATGACAAAGACTAAGGTCCTTATAAGTAGACGAGAAAACAGAACCCAGATCCCCTCAGGGAAATGGCCTTGCTCAGTATGTAGGAAAGGTGTAGGTAGGAACTCCATTCTTTGCCCCAAATGCAAACAATGGGTACACAAGAGATGTAGCGGGATCTCAGGAAGCTTAATTAAGAATGTAGGATTCACATGCAGCAGCTGTGCTGAAACAGCAAGCAAACAGCCACAGGAAACAAGTACCACCAATCTCTGGGAGGGCCCTGTAGAAACAGTAGACAGCTTCTGCTACCTAGGTGACCGAATTAGCAACGGAGGTGGGTGCTCAGAAAGTACAATAACTAGGGTAAGAACGGGATGGAAGAAGTTTAGGGAACTACTACCACTGCTAGCTGCAAAAGGCTTCTCCCTCAGAATGAAAGGCAGACTGTATGATGCGTGTATCCGAACAGCGATGTTGCATGGTAGTGAGACCTGGGCGCTGAAGGTGGAAGACCTACGTAGATTAGAGAGAAACGAAGCCTGCATGCTCCGATGGATGTGTAACAGTAATATACGTGAACGACAAAGCATAAATGAATTGAGAGAGAGACTGAGCATAAGAGGAATCAAATGCTGCGTGCAGGAGAGGCGGTTACGCTGGTATGGACATGTGATGCGTATGAAGGATGACAGCTGCATAAAAAGGTGCAGAGCACTAGAAGTTGATGGAAACCGCGGAGTGGGGAGACCCAAGATGACTTGGGATGAGGTGATAAAAGCCGACCTTACCCAACTACACCTCTCAAAGTCAATGACACACGACCGTGACTTCTGGCGTCACGCAGTAATACAGGGTACCCGACCTCCCATGGGTACATGCTGAAGCATATAAACAATATGCCCCCCCCCCCCCCCCCCCCACCGCAAGGTGGTCGTGGAGGTGCCACGGCAAAAAAGCACCCAGCCCACACTGTAAAGTGGACGTGTAGGCGCCACGAAAAAGCACCCAGCACTCACTGTAAATGAGGTTGGTGTTAGGAAGGGCATCCAGCTGTAGAAATCAAGCCAGATCAGTTCCTGTATGAGCAAGGCATGGTCAGCCGACCAGACACTGCCCACAACAGGACAACCCGTCTAACCCATGCTAGCGTGGAAGAACGGACGTAAAACGGTGATGATGATGATGATGATGATATATAGAAGTAGATTAAGCTGATGATCCGAATAACATGAAACAATTGTTCTTGGTATGGTGAACTAACTGTTGTGAAACTATTTCTATATATATATATATGTATATATATATATATATATATATATATATATCATATGTATATATATATATATATATCATATGTATATATATATATATATATATCATATGTATATATATATATATATCATATGTATACACACACACATATATATATATAATACATATATGTATATATATAATACATATATATATATACACACATATATATATATATATATATATATATATATATAATGCATATATATATATACACACACATGTATATATATATAATACATATATATATATATATATATATATATATATATATATATATATATATATATAATACATATATATATATACACACATATATATATATATATATATATATATATATATATATAATACATATATATATATATAATACATATATATATATGTATTATATAATACATATATATATATACACACACATATATATATATATATATATATATATATATATATATATATATAATAATGCATATATATATATATATATAATACATATATATATATATATACACACACATGCATATATATATATACACAGACATGTATGTATATATATATATATATACACTATATATATCATTGAACAGCCATGAACATGAAGATAATTGTGGAGGAGTATATATTCCATATGTCTGGTTATTACTCCAAGAATATCTACACTCCGGAGGTTGTCTTCCAAGATGGCGCCCAATGCAAAGATTTCATGTTGGAGGAGTTCAAGCTGCTGCTACATTGGCACCAGATGTTACCGGACCAGATTGCATTCAACGGAACCGTCTACGACATGAAGTATTTCCTCTTCAATTTTAAATTCCTCACCGACGTCGGGATTGGTCCCTTTGTCGACGCCCTCGTCAGACAGTCGGCAGGCAGGGTAGGTCGTACAGCCCCCTTCACCCCTGTGTCTTACTATTATTATCTGTATCCAAGGGCGGTGGATTGGCAGTATCGGTAGAGGGTCAAATGCCATGCTAGGGTGGTGGATTGGCAGTATCTGTAGAGGGTCGGACCCCATGGTAGGGTGGTGGATTGGCAGTATCTGTAGAGGCTCGGACGCCATGCTAGGGTGGTGAATTGGCAGTATCGGTAGAGGCTCGGACGCCATGCTAGGGCGGTGGATTGGCAGTATCGGTAGAGGCTCGGACGCCATGCTAGGGTGGTGGATTGGCAGTATCGGTAGAGGCTCGGACGCCATGTTAGGGTGGTGGATTGGCAGTATCGGTAGAGGGTTGGACACCATGCTAGGGTGGTGGATTGGCAGTATCGGTAGAGGGTCGGACGCCATGCTAGGGCGGTGGATTGGCAGTATCGGTAGAGGCTCGGACGCCATGCTAGGGTGGTGGATTGGCAGTATCGGTAGAGGGTCAGACGCCATGCTAGGGTGGTGGATTGGCAGTATCGGTAGAGGGTCGGACGCCATGCTAGGGTGGTGGATTGGCAGTATCGGTAGAGGGTCGGACGCCATGCTAGGGTGGTGGATAGGCAGTATCGGTAGAGGCTCGGACGCCATGCTAGGGTGGTGGATTGGCAGTATCGGTAGAGGCTCGGACGCCATGCTAGGGTGGTGGATTGGCAGTATCGGTAGAGGCTCGGACGCCATGCTAGGGTGGTGGATTGGCAGTATCGGTAGAGGCTCGGACGCCATGCTAGGGTGGTGGATAGGCAGTATCGGTAGAGGCTCGGACGCCATGCTAGGGT
>OZ024765.1:22389119-22409119 GCA_964016885.1 Eledone cirrhosa
CTACTTTCAAAAAGATGTGGTGACGTTCATGACTTTCTTAGTACTATTAGTCATGTTTAGGGTCCACTTGTCAATCTTCTGGGTCTTTGATAACAACCTTCAGTTTCTTTCTCATCTTCCGAGGCTGGATTTGAACCTATAAACTTGGTTTCATTGTTGTCACACCCATTTTAAACTCTGTCTCTCTGTCTGTGTGTGTGTGTGTATATATGTGTGTATGTGTGTGTGTATAACCGTGAATCAGTAAGTCTTCCCTCAATCCTATATATACGAGGGTAATCCCCAAAGTAAGGTCTCCAAAGCGACTGGGACGCAGAGAAACTGTTCGTACGGCTGTTGGCAACACTGTTGTGATTGGTGCTTCCTTCACTCCCCAACAAGCATGCGCGCGCTTTGCTGGGATGCTCAATCTTGGCTTGGCAGCCATTGAGAATGGAGCTCCCGTTGAACGCTACCGCAACCAAGTGCGAAATTCACGCAGTTATTATATACGAGCGCAATCCCAAAAGTAAGGTCTCCTTCCGAGGAAAACATGCGTAAAGATCGGCGGATCACTCTGGATGCTCTCTGCATTTTGGTTCCTGAGGTTTCCCGAAGCACCATCCACAGGATTTTAATGGAAAAGTTGCAATGTCAGAAGGAGACCTTACTTTTGGGATTGCCGTCGTATATATAATAATAAGGAGTTGACATATATATACATATAAATATATGTCTGAGTGTGAGACTCGAACTTACAATAACTCGATATCTTTGAGTGTGTGTGCAATAAATCTAGAGTAGTCTCCCCTGACGATAATTCTTATAATTATTTTCTATAATTATTATTAAAACAATAATTAAATATGTTATTCCACTATAACTCTGATTTATATTTAATTAAATAGATAAGTATCTAATTATCTAATAGTTAAATTTGGGGCTTAAATTCTCTAAGAGGAATCTCAAGAACGATAACTCCGTACTTAATCGCCAAAATAGGTGAAAAATATGTTTCTGTACGAAACGCTGCCAGAAGCAACCGTCTCGAACTAATCCGGCTGCATCCCCAAGCGAGACCAGCCAAGCTCATGGATGTTATCCAACCATCTTGCTCAGGGTTTACCCCTGGGTCTCCTGCCAGCTGGTTTTGCATGTAAAATCTGTCCAGCGAGTCTTTCCTGAGACATTCTAACCACATGTCTGTAGTATCAACAACGATAGAAGTTCGTTTCAGCCATCCCAGCCCCCACAAACTTCTTCAATGTACATCTGAGTTGTTGTGGTTGTTGTGGTGTTGGTGGTTGTTGTGGTTGTTGTGGTGTTGGTGGTTGTTGGTGGTTGTTGTGGTGTTGGTGGTTGTTGTGGTGTTGGTGGTTGTTGTGGTGTTGGTGTTTGTTGTGGTGTTGGTGTTTGTTGTGGTTGTTGGTGGTTGTTGTTGGTTGTTGTGGTTGTTGTGGTTGTTGGTGGTTGTTGTGGTTGTTGGTGGTTGTTGTGGTGTTGGTGGTTGTTGTGGTTGTTGTGGTGTTGGTGGTTGCTGTGGTGTTGGTGGTTGTTGTGGTTATTGTGGTTGTTGTGGTGTTGGTGGTTGTTGTGGTTGTTGTGGTTGTTGAGGTGTTGGTGGTTCTTGTGGTTGTTGGTGGTTGTTGTGGTGTTGGTGGTTGTTGTGGTGTTGGTGGCTGTTGTGGTGTTGGTGGTTGTTGTGGTTGTTGGTGGTTGTTGTGGTGTTGGTGGTTGTTGGTGGTTGTTGTGGTGTTGGTGGTTGTTGTGGTGTTGGTGGTTGTTGTGGTTGTTGTGGTTGTTGTGGTGTTGGTGTTTGTTGTGGTTGTTGGTGGTTGTTGTTGGTTGTTGTGGTTGTTGTGGTTGTTGGTGGTTGTTGTGGTGTTGGTGGTTGTTGTGGTTGTTGTGGTGTTGGTGGTTGCTGTGGTGTTGGTGGTTGTTGTGGTTATTGTGGTTGTTGTGGTGTTGGTGGTTGTTGTGGTTGTTGTGGTTGTTGAGGTGTTGGTGGTTCTTGTGGTTGTTGGTGGTTGTTGTGGTGTTGGTGGTTGTTGTGGTGTTGGTGGCTGTTGTGGTGTTGGTGGTTGTTGTGGTTGTTGGTGGTTGTTGTGGTGTTGGTGGTTGTTGTGGTTGTTGGTGGTTGTTGTGGTGTTGGTGGTTGTTGTGGTGTTGGTGGTTGTTGTGGTTGTTGTGGTTGTTGTGGTGTTTGTGGTGTTGGTGGTTGTTGGTGGTTGTTGTGGTTGTTGGTGGTTGTTGTGGTTGTTGTGGTGTTGGTGGTTGTTGTGGTGTTGGTGGTTGTTGTGGTTGTTGGTGTTTGTTGTGGTTGTTGGTGGTTGTTGTGGTTGTTGGTGGTTGTTGTGGTGTTGGTGGTTGTTGTGGTTGTTGTGGTGTTGGTGGTTGTTGTGGTGTTGGTGGTCGTTGTGGTTATTGTGGTTGTTGTGGTGTTGGTGGTTGTTGTGGTTGTTGAGGTGTTGGTGGTTCTTGTGGTGTTGGTGGTTGTTGTGGTGTTGGTGGCTGTTGTGGTGTTGGTGGTTGTTGTGGTTGTTGGTGGTTGTTGTGGTGTTGGTGGTTGTTGTGGTGTTGGTGGTTGTTGTGGTTGTTGTGGTTGTTGTGGTGTTGGTGGTTGTTGTGGTGTTGGTGGTTGTTGTGGTGTTGGTGGTTGTTGTGGTGTTGGTGGCTGTTGTGGTGTTGGTGGTTGTTGTGGTTGTTGGTGGTTGTTGTGGTGTTGGTGGTTGTTGTGGTTGTTGGTGGTTGTTGTGGTGTTGGTGGTTGTTGTGGTTGTTGGTGGTTGTTGTGGTTGTTGGTGGTTATTGTGGTTGTTGTGGTTGTTGGTGGTTGTTGTGGTTGTTGGTGGTTGTTGTGGTGTTGGTGGTTGTTGTGGTTGTTGTGGTGTTGGTGGTTGTTGTGGTGTTGGTGGTCGTTGTGGTTATTGTGGTTGTTGTGGTGTTGGTGGTTGTTGTGGTTGTTGAGGTGTTGGTGGTTCTTGTGGTGTTGGTGGTTGTTGTGGTGTTGGTGGCTGTTGTGGTGTTGGTGGTTGTTGTGGTTGTTGGTGGTTGTTGTGGTGTTGGTGGTTGTTGTGGTGTTGGTGGTTGTTGTGGTTGTTGTGGTTGTTGTGGTGTTGGTGGTTGTTGTGGTGTTGGTGGTTGTTGTGGTGTTGGTGGTTGTTGTGGTGTTGGTGGCTGTTGTGGTGTTGGTGGTTGTTGTGGTTGTTGGTGGTTGTTGTGGTGTTGGTGGTTGTTGTGGTTGTTGGTGGTTGTTGTGGTGTTGGTGGTTGTTGTGGTTGTTGGTGGTTGTTGTGGTGTTGGTGGTTGTTGTGGTGTTGGTGGTTGTTGTGGTTGTTGTGGTGTTGGTGGTTGTTGTGGTGTTGGTGGTTGTTGGTGGTTGTTGTGGTGTTGGTGGTTGTTGTGGTTGTTGTGGTGTTGGTTGTTGTTGTGGTGTTGGTGGTTGTTGTGGTTGTTGGTGGTTGTTGTGGTTGTTGGTGGTTGTTGGTGGTTGTTGTGGTTGTTGTGGTGTTGGTGGTTGTGGTTGTTGTGGTGTTGGTGGTTGTTGTGGTGTTGGTGGTTGTTGTGTTGTTGGTGGTTGTTGTGGTTGTTGTGGTGTTGGTGTTTATTGTCGTGTTGGTGGTTGTTGTAGTTGTTGTGGTGTTGATGGTTGTTGTGGTGTTGGTGGTTGTTGTGGTTGTTGTGGTTGTTGTGGTGTTGGTGGTTGTTGTGGTGTTGGTGGTTGTTGTGGTTGTTGTGGTTGTTGTGGTGTTGGTGGTTGTTGTGGTGTTGGTGGTTGTTGTGGTGTTGGTGGTTGTTGTGGTGTTGATGGTTGTTGTGGTTGTTGTGGTGTTGGTGATTGTTGTGGTTGTTGGTGGTTGTTGTGGTGTTGATGGTTGTTGTGGTTGTTGGTGATTTTTGTGGTGTTGGTGGTTGTTGTGGTGTTGGTGGTTGTTGTGGTGTTGGTCGTTGTTGTGGTTGTTGTGGTTGTTGTGGTTGTTGGTGGTTGTTGTGGTGTTGGTGGTTGTTGTGGTGTTGGTGGTTGTTGATGTTATAGTTGTTGTGGTGTTGGTGGTTGTTGTGGTGTTGATGGTTGTTGTGGTGTTGGTGGTTGTTGTGGTGTTGGTGGTTGTTGTGGTGTTGGTGGTTGTTGTGGTGTTGGTGATTGATGTGGTGTTGGTGGTTGTTGTGGTGTTGCTGGCTGTTGATGTTATGGTTGTTGTGGTGTTGGTGGTTGTTGTGGTGTTGGTGATTGCTGTGGTGTTGGTGGTTGTTGTGGTTGTTGTGGTGTTGGTGATTGTTGTGGTGTTGGTGGTTGTTGTGGTGTTGGTGGTTGTTGTGGTGTTGGTGGTTGTTGTTGGTGGTTGTTGTGGTGTTGTTGTTGGTGCTTGTTGTGGTGTTGGTGGTTGTTGTGGTTGTTGGTGGTTGTTGTGGTGTTGGTGGTTGTTGTGGTTGTTGGTGGTTGTTGTGGTGTTGGTGGTTGTTGTGGTGTTGGTGGTTGTTGTGGTTGTTGTGGTGTTGGTGGTTGTTGTGGTTGTTGGTGTTTGTTGTGGTTGTTGGTGGTTATTGTGGTTGTTGTGGTTGTTGTGGTTGTTGGTGGTTGTTGTGGTTGTTGGTGGTTGTTGTGGTGTTGGTGGTTGTTGTGGTTGTTGTGGTGTTGGTGGTTGTTGTGGTGTTGGTGGTCGTTGTGGTTATTGTGGTTGTTGTGGTGTTGGTGGTTGTTGTGGTTGTTGTGGTTGTTGAGGTGTTGGTGGTTCTTGTGGTGTTGGTGGTTGTTGTGGTGTTGGTGGCTGTTGTGGTGTTGGTGGTTGTTGTGGTTGTTGGTGGTTGTTGTGGTGTTGGTGGTTGTTGTGGTGTTGGTGGTTGTTGTGGTTGTTGTGGTTGTTGTGGTGTTGGTGGTTGTTGTGGTGTTGGTGGTTGTTGTGGTGTTGGTGGTTGTTGTGGTGTTGGTGGTTGTTGTGGTGTTGGTGGCTGTTGTGGTGTTGGTGGTTGTTGTGGTTGTTGGTGGTTGTTGTGGTGTTGGTGGTTGTTGTGGTTGTTGGTGGTTGTTGTGGTGTTGGTGGTTGTTGTGGTTGTTGGTGGTTGTTGTGGTGTTGGTGGTTGTTGTGGTGTTGGTGGTTGTTGTGGTTGTTGTGGTTGTTGTGGTGTTGGTGGTTGTTGTGGTGTTGGTGGTTGTTGGTGGTTGTTGTGGTGTTGGTGGTTGTTGTGGTTGTTGTGGTGTTGGTTGTTGTTGTGGTGTTGGTGGTTGTTGTGGTTGTTGGTGGTTGTTGTGGTTGTTGGTGGTTATTGGTGGTTGTTGTGGTTGTTGTGGTGTTGGTGGTTGTTGTGGTTGTTGTGGTGTTGGTGGTTGTTGTGGTGTTGGTGGTTGTTGTGGTGTTGCTGGTTGTTGTGATGTTGGTGGTTGTTGTGGTTGTTGGTGGTTGTTGTGGTTGTTGTGGTGTTGGTGGTTGTTGTGGTGATGGTGGTTGTTGTGGTGTTGGTGGTTGTTGTGGTTGTTGTGGTGTTGGTGTTTGTTGTCGTGTTGGTGGTTGTTGTAGTTGTTGTGGTGTTGATGGTTGTTGTGGTGTTGGTGGTTGTTGTGGTTGTTGTGGTTGTTGTGGTGTTGGTGGTTGTTGTGGTGTTGGTGGTTGTTGTGGTGTTGGTGGTTGTTGTGGTGTTGATGGTTGTTGTGGTTGTTGTGGTGTTGGTGATTGTTGTGGTTGTTGGTGGTTGTTGTGGTTGTGGTGATTTTTGTGGTGTTGGTGGTTGTTGTGGTGTTGGTGGTTGTTGTGGTGTTGGTCGTTGTTGTGGTTGTTGTGGTTGTTGTGGTTGTTGGTGGTTGTTGTGGTGTTGGTGGTTGTTGTGGTGTTGGTGGTTGTTGATGTTATAGTTGTTGTGGTGTTGGTGGTTGTTGTGGTGTTGATGGTTGTTGTGGTGTTGGTGGTTGTTGTGGTGTTGGTGGTTGTTGTGGTGTTGGTGGTTGTTGTGGTGTTGGTGATTGGTGTGGTGTTAGTGGTTGTTGTGGTGTTGCTGGCTGTTGATGTTATGGTTGTTGTGGTGTTGGTGGTTGTTGTGGTGTTGGTGATTACTGTGGTGTTGGTGGTTGTTGTGGTTGTTGTGGTGTTGGTGATTGTTGTGGTGTTGGTGGTTGTTGTGGTGTTGTTGTTGGTGCTTGTTGTGGTGTTGGTGGGTGTTGGTGGTTGTTGTGGTTGTTGTGGTGTTGGTGGTTGTTGTGGGTGTTGGTGGTTGTTGTGGTTATTGTGGTTGTTGTGGTGTTGGTGGTTGTTGTGGTTGTTGTGGTTGTTGAGGTGTTGGTGGTTCTTGTGGTGTTGGTGGTTGTTGTGGTGTTGGTGGCTGTTGTGGTGTTGGTGGTTGTTGTGGTTGTTGGTGGTTGTTGTGGTGTTGGTGGTTGTTGTGGTGTTGGTGGTTGTTGTGGTGTTAGTGGTTGTTGTGGTGTTGGTGGCTGTTGTGGTGTTGGTGGTTGTTGTGGTTGTTGGTGGTTGTTGTGGTGTTGGTGGTTGTTGTGGTTGTTGGTGGTTGTTGTGGTGTTGGTGGTTGTTGTGGTGTTGGTGGTTGTTGTGGTTGTTGTGGTTGTTGTGGTGTTGGTGGTTGTTGTGGTGTTGGTGGTTGTTGGTGGTTGTTGTGGTGTTGGTGGTTGTTGTGGTTGTTGTGGTGTTGGTTGTTGTTGTGGTGTTGGTGGTTGTTGTGGTTGTTGGTGGTTGTTGTGGTTGTTGGTGGTTGTTGGTGGTTGTTGTGGTTGTTGTGGTGTTGGTGGTTGTTGTGGTTGTTGTGGTGTTGGTGGTTGTTGTGGTGTTGGTGGTTGTTGTGGTGTTGGTGGTTGTTGTGGTGTTGCTGGTTGTTGTGATGTTGGTGGTTGTTGTGGTTGTTGGTGGTTGTTGTGGTGTTGGTGGTTGTTGTGGTTGTTGTGGTGTTGGTGGTTGTTGTGGTGTTGGTGGTTGTTGTGGTGTTGGTGGTTGTTGTGGTTGTTGTGGTGTTGGTGTTTGTTGTCGTGTTGGTGGTTGTTGTAGTTGTTGTGGTGTTGATGGTTGTTGTGGTGTTGGTGGTTGTTGTGGTTGTTGTGGTTGTTGTGGTGTTGGTGGTTGTTGTGGTGTTGGTGGTTGTTGTGGTTGTTGTGGTTGTTGTGGTGTTGGTGGTTGTTGTGGTGTTGGTGGTTGTTGTGGTGTTGGTGGTTGTTGTGGTGTTGATGGTTGTTGTGGTTGTTGTGGTGTTGGTGATTGTTGTGGTTGTTGGTGGTTGTTGTGGTGTTGATGGTTGTTGTGGTTGTTGGTGATTTTTGTGGTGTTGGTGGTTGTTGTGGTGTTGGTGGTTGTTGTGGTATTGGTCGTTGTTGTGGTTGTTGTGGTTGTTGTGGTTGTTGGTGGTTGTTGTGGTGTTGGTGGTTGTTGTGGTGTTGGTGGTTGTTGATGTTATAGTTGTTGTGGTGTTGGTGGTTGTTGTGGTGTTGATGGTTGTTGTGGTGTTGGTGGTTGTTGTGGTGTTGGTGGTTGTTGTGGTGTTGGTGGTTGTTGTGGTGTTGGTGATTGCTGTGGTGTTGGTGGTTGTTGTGGTGTTGCTGGCTGTTGATGTTATGGTTGTTGTGGTGTTGGTGGTTGTTGTGGTGTTGGTGATTGCTGTGGTGTTGGTGGTTCTTGTGGTTGTTGGTGGTTGTTGTGGTGTTGGTGGTTGTTGTGGTGTTGGTGGCTGTTGTGGTGTTGGTGGTTGTTGTGGTTGTTGGTGGTTGTTGTGGTGTTGGTGGTTGTTGTGGTTGTTGGTGGTTGTTGTGGTGTTGGTGGTTGTTGTGGTGTTGGTGGTTGTTGTGGTTGTTGTGGTTGTTGTGGTGTTTGTGGTGTTGGTGGTTGTTGGTGGTTGGTGTGGTTGTTGGTGGTTGTTGTGGTTGTTGTGGTGTTGGTGGTTGTTGTGGTGTTGGTGGTTGTTGTGGTTGTTGGTGTTTGTTGTGGTTGTTGGTGGTTATTGTGGTTGTTGTGGTTGTTGGTGGTTGTTGTGGTTGTTGGTGGTTGTTGTGGTGTTGGTGGTTGTTGTGGTTGTTGTGGTGTTGGTGGTTGTTGTGGTGTTGGTGGTCGTTGTGGTTATTGTGGTTGTTGTGGTGTTGGTGGTTGTTGTGGTTGTTGAGGTGTTGGTGGTTCTTGTGGTGTTGGTGGTTGTTGTGGTGTTGGTGGCTGTTGTGGTGTTGGTGGTTGTTGTGGTTGTTGGTGGTTGTTGTGGTGTTGGTGGTTGTTGTGGTGTTGGTGGTTGTTGTGGTTGTTGTGGTTGTTGTGGTGTTGGTGGTTGTTGTGGTGTTGTTGGTTGTTGTGGTGTTGGTGGTTGTTGTGGTGTTGGTGGCTGTTGTGGTGTTGGTGGTTGTTGTGGTTGTTGGTGGTTGTTGTGGTGTTGGTGGTTGTTGTGGTTGTTGGTGGTTGTTGTGGTGTTGGTGGTTGTTGTGGTTGTTGGTGGTTGTTGTGGTTGTTGGTGGTTATTGTGGTTGTTGTGGTTGTTGGTGGTTGTTGTGGTTGTTGGTGGTTGTTGTGGTGTTGGTGGTTGTTGTGGTTGTTGTGGTGTTGGTGGTTGTTGTGGTGTTGGTGGTCGTTGTGGTTATTGTGGTTGTTGTGGTGTTGGTGGTTGTTGTGGTTGTTGAGGTGTTGGTGGTTCTTGTGGTGTTGGTGGTTGTTGTGGTGTTGGTGGCTGTTGTGGTGTTGGTGGTTGTTGTGGTTGTTGGTGGTTGTTGTGGTGTTGGTGGTTGTTGTGGTGTTTGTGGTTGTTGTGGTTGTTGTGGTTGTTGTGGTGTTGGTGGTTGTTGTGGTGTTGGTGGTTGTTGTGGTGTTGGTGGTTGTTGTGGTGTTGGTGGCTGTTGTGGTGTTGGTGGTTGTTGTGGTTGTTGGTGGTTGTTGTGGTGTTGGTGGTTGTTGTGGTTGTTGGTGGTTGTTGTGGTGTTGGTGGTTGTTGTGGTTGTTGGTGGTTGTTGTGGTGTTGGTGGTTGTTGTGGTGTTGGTGGTTGTTGTGGTTGTTGTGGTGTTGGTGGTTGTTGTGGTGTTGGTGGTTGTTGGTGGTTGTTGTGGTGTTGGTGGTTGTTGGTGGTTGTTGTGGTGTTGGTGGTTGTTGTGGTTGTTGTGGTGTTGGTTGTTGTTGTGGTGTTGGTGGTTGTTGTGGTTGTTGGTGGTTGTTGTGGTTGTTGGTGGTTGTTGGTGGTTGTTGTGGTTGTTGTGGTGTTGGTGGTTGTGGTTGTTGTGGTGTTGGTGGTTGTTGTGGTGTTGGTGGTTGTTGTGGTGTTGGTGGTTGTTGTGGTTGTTGTGGTGTTGGTGTTTATTGTCGTGTTGGTGGTTGTTGTAGTTGTTGTGGTGTTGATGGTTGTTGTGGTGTTGGTGGTTGTTGTGGTTGTTGTGGTTGTTGTGGTGTTGGTGGTTGTTGTGGTGTTGGTGGTTGTTGTGGTTGTTGTGGTTGTTGTGGTGTTGGTGGTTGTTGTGGTGTTGGTGGTTGTTGTGGTGTTGGTGGTTGTTGTGGTGTTGATGGTTGTTGTGGTTGTTGTGGTGTTGGTGATTGTTGTGGTTGTTGGTGGTTGTTGTGGTGTTGATGGTTGTTGTGGTTGTTGGTGATTTTTGTGGTGTTGGTGGTTGTTGTGGTGTTGGTGGTTGTTGTGGTGTTGGTCGTTGTTGTGGTTGTTGTGGTTGTTGTGGTTGTTGGTGGTTGTTGTGGTGTTGGTGGTTGTTTTGGTGTTGGTGGTTGTTGATGTTATAGTTGTTGTGGTGTTGGTGGTTGTTGTGGTGTTGATGGTTGTTGTGGTGTTGGTGGTTGTTGTGGTGTTGGTGGTTGTTGTGGTGTTGGTGGTTGTTGTGGTGTTGGTGATTGATGTGGTGTTGGTGGTTGTTGTGGTGTTGCTGGCTGTTGATGTTATGGTTGTTGTGGTGTTGGTGGTTGTTGTGGTGTTGGTGATTGCTGTGGTGTTGGTGGTTGTTGTGGTTGTTGTGGTGTTGGTGATTGTTGTGGTGTTGGTGGTTGTTGTGGTGTTGGTGGTTGTTGTGGTGTTGGTGGTTGTTGTTGGTGGTTGTTGTGGTGTTGTTGTTGGTGCTTGTTGTGGTGTTGGTGGTTGTTGTGGTTGTTGGTGGTTGTTGTGGTGTTGGTGGTTGTTGTGGTTGTTGGTGGTTGTTGTGGTGTTGGTGGTTGCTGTGGTGTTGGTGGTTGTTGTGGTTGTTGTGGTGTTGGTGGTTGTTGTGGTTGTTGGTGTTTGTTGTGGTTGTTGGTGGTTATTGTGGTTGTTGTGGTTGTTGTGGTTGTTGGTGGTTGTTGTGGTTGTTGGTGGTTGTTGTGGTGTTGGTGGTTGTTGTGGTTGTTGTGGTGTTGGTGGTTGTTGTGGTGTTGGTGGTCGTTGTGGTTATTGTGGTTGTTGTGGTGTTGGTGGTTGTTGTGGTTGTTGTGGTTGTTGAGGTGTTGGTGGTTCTTGTGGTGTTGGTGGTTGTTGTGGTGTTGGTGGCTGTTGTGGTGTTGGTGGTTGTTGTGGTTGTTGGTGGTTGTTGTGGTGTTGGTGGTTGTTGTGGTGTTGGTGGTTGTTGTGGTTGTTGTGGTTGTTGTGGTGTTGGTGGTTGTTGTGGTGTTGGTGGTTGTTGTGGTGTTGGTGGTTGTTGTGGTGTTGGTGGTTGTTGTGGTGTTGGTGGCTGTTGTGGTGTTGGTGGTTGTTGTGGTTGTTGGTGGTTGTTGTGGTGTTGGTGGTTGTTGTGGTTGTTGGTGGTTGTTGTGGTGTTGGTGGTTGTTGTGGTTGTTGGTGGTTGTTGTGGTGTTGGTGGTTGTTGTGGTGTTGGTGGTTGTTGTGGTTGTTGTGGTTGTTGTGGTGTTGGTGGTTGTTGTGGTGTTGGTGGTTGTTGGTGGTTGTTGTGGTGTTGGTTGTTGTTGTGGTGTTGGTGGTTGTTGTGGTTGTTGGTGGTTGTTGTGGTTGTTGGTGATTATTGGTGGTTGTTGTGGTTGTTGTGGTGTTGGTGGTTGTTGTGGTTGTTGTGGTGTTGGTGGTTGTTGTGGTGTTGGTGGTTGTTGTGGTGTTGCTGGTTGTTGTGATGTTGGTGGTTGTTGTGGTTGTTGGTGGTTGTTGTGGTGTTGGTGGTTGTTGTGGTTGTTGTGGTGTTGGTGGTTGTTGTGGTGTTGGTGGTTGTTGTGGTGTTGGTGGTTGTTGTGGTTGTTGTGGTGTTGGTGTTTGTTGTCGTGTTGGTGGTTGTTGTAGTTGTTGTGGTGTTGATGGTTGTTGTGGTGTTGGTGGTTGTTGTGGTTGTTGTGGTTGTTGTGGTGTTGGTGGTTGTTGTGGTGTTGGTGGTTGTTGTGGTGTTGGTGGTTGTTGTGGTGTTGATGGTTGTTGTGGTTGTTGTGGTGTTGGTGATTGTAGTGGTTGTTGGTGGTTGTTGTGGTTGTTGGTGATTTTTGTGGTGTTGGTGGTTGTTGTGGTGTTGGTGGTTGTTGTGGTGTTGGTCGTTGTTGTGGTTGTTGTGGTTGTTGTGGTTGTTGGTGGTTGTTGTGGTGTTGGTGGTTGTTGTGGTGTTGGTGGTTGTTGATGTTATAGTTGTTGTGGTGTTGGTGGTTGTTGTGGTGTTGATGGTTGTTGTGGTGTTGGTGGTTGTTGTGGTGTTGGTGGTTGTTGTGGTGTTGGTGGTTGTTGTGGTGTTGGTGATTGGTGTGGTGTTAGTGGTTGTGGTGTTGCTGGCTGTTGATGTTATGGTTGTTGTGGTGTTGGTGGTTGTTGTGGTGTTGGTGATTACTGTGGTGTTGGTGGTTGTTGTGGTTGTTGTGGTGTTGGTGATTGTTGTGGTGTTGGTGGTTGTTGTGGTGTTGTTGTTGGTGCTTGTTGTGGTGTTGGTGGTTGTTGTGGTTGTTGGTGGTTTTTGTGGTGTTGGTGGTTGTTGTGGTTGTTGGTGGTTGTTGTGGTGTTGGTGGTTGTTGTGGTGTTGGTGGTTGTTGTGGTTGTTGGTGTTTGTTGTGGTTGTTGGTGGTTATTGTGGTTGTTGTGGTTGTTGTGGTTGTTGGTGGTTGTTGTGGTTGTTGGTGGTTGTTGTGGTGTTGGTGGTTGTTGTGGTTGTTGTGGTGTTGGTGGTTGTTGTGATGTTGGTGGTTGTTGTGGTTATTGTGGTTGTTGTGGTGTTGGTGGTTGTTGTGGTTGTTGTGGTTGTTGAGGTGTTGGTGGTTCTTGTGGTGTTGGTGGTTGTTGTGGTGTTGGTGGCTGTTGTGGTGTTGGTGGTTGTTGTGGTTGTTGGTGGTTGTTGTGGTGTTGGTGGTTGTTGTGGTGTTGGTGGTTGTTGTGGTGTTAGTGGTTGTTGTGGTGTTGGTGGCTGTTGTGGTGTTGGTGGTTGTTGTGGTTGTTGGTGGTTGTTGTGGTGTTGGTGGTTGTTGTGGTTGTTGGTGGTTGTTGTGGTGTTGGTGGTTGTTGTGGTGTTGGTGGTTGTTGTGGTTGTTGTGGTTGTTGTGGTGTTGGTGGTTGTTGTGGTGTTGGTGGTTGTTGGTGGTTGTTGTGGTTGTTGTGGTGTTGGTTGTTGTTGTGGTGTTGGTGGTTGTTGTGGTTGTTGGTGGTTGTTGTGGTTGTTGGTGGTTGTTGGTGGTTGTTGTGGTTGTTGTGGTGTTGGTGGTTGTTGTGGTGTTGGTGGTTGTTGTGGTGTTGGTGGTTGTTGTGGTGTTGCTGGTTGTTGTGATGTTGGTGGTTGTTGTGGTTGTTGGTGGTTGTTGTGGTGTTGGTGGTTGTTGTGGTTGTTGTGGTGTTGGTGGTTGTTGTGGTGTTGGTGGTTGTTGTGGTGTTGGTGGTTGTTGTGGTTGTTGTGGTGTTGGTGTTTGTTGTCGTGTTGGTGGTTGTTGTAGTTGTTGTGGTGTTGATGGTTGTTGTGGTGTTGGTGGTTGTTGTGGTTGTTGTGGTTGTTGTGGTGTTGGTGGTTGTTGTGGTGTTGGTGGTTGTTGTGGTTGTTGTGGTTGTTGTGGTGTTGGTGGTTGTTGTGGTGTTGGTGGTTGTTGTGGTGTTGGTGGTTGTTGTGGTGTTGATGGTTGTTGTGGTTGTTGTGGTGTTGGTGATTGTTGTGGTTGTTGGTGGTTGTTGTGGTGTTGATGGTTGTTGTGGTTGTTGGTGATTTTTGTGGTGTTGGTGGTTGTTGTGGTGTTGGTGGTTGTTGTGGTGTTGGTCGTTGTTGTGGTGTTGGTCGTTGTTGTGGTTGTTGGTGGTTGTTGTGGTGTTGGTGGTTGTTGTGGTGTTGGTGGTTGTTGATGTTATAGTTGTTGTGGTGTTGGTGGTTGTTGTGGTGTTGATGGTTGTTGTGGTGTTGGTGGTTGTTGTGGTGTTGCTGGCTGTTGATGTTATGGTTGTTGTGGTGTTGGTGGTTGTTGTGGTGTTGGTGATTGCTGTGGTGTTGGTGGTTGTTGTGGTGTTGGTAATTGCTGTGGTGTTGGTGGTTGTTGTGGTTGTTGTGGTGTTGGTGATTGTTGTGGTGTTGGTGGTTGTTGTGGTGTTGGTGGTTGTTGTGGTGTTGGTGGTTGTTGTGGTGTTGGTGGTTGTTGTTGGTGGTTGTTATGGTGTTGTTGTTGGTGCTTGTTGTGGTGTTGGTGGTTGTTGTGGTTGTTGGTGGTTGTTGTGGTGTTAGTGGTTGTTGTGGTTGTTGGTGGTTGTTGTGGTGTTGGTGGTTGTTGTGGTGTTGGTGGTTGTTGTGGTTGTTGTGGTGTTGGTGGTTGTTGTGGTGTTGGTGGTTGTTGGTGGTTGTTGTGGTGTTGGTGGTTGTTGTGGTTGTTGTGGTGTTGGTTGTTGTTGTGGTGTTGGTGGTTGTTGTGGTTGTTGGTGGTTGTTGTGGTTGTTGTGGTGTTGGTGATTGTTGTGGTTGTTGTGGTGTTGGTGGTTGTTGTGGTTGTTGTGGTGTTGGTGGTTGTTGTGGTGTTGGTGGTTGTTGTGGTGTTGGTGGTTGTTGTGGTGTTGCTGGTTGTTGTGATGTTGGTGGTTGTTGTGGTTGTTGGTGGTTGTTGTGGTGTTGGTGGTTGTTGTGGTTGTTGTGGTGTTGGTGGTTGTTGTGGTGTTGGTGGTTGTTGTGGTGTTGGTGGTTGTTGTGGTTGTTGTGGTGTTGGTGTTTGTTGTCGTGTTGGTGGTTGTTGTAGTTGTTGTGGTGTTTATATGGTTGTTGTGGTGTGGTGGTTGTTGTGGTTGTTGTGGTTGTTGTGGTGTTGTTGGTTGTTGTGGTGTTGGTGGTTGTTGTGGTTGTTGTGGTTGTTGTGGTGTTGGTGGTTGTTGTGGTGTTGGTGGTTGTTGTGGTGTTGGTGGTTGTTGTGGTGTTGATGGTTGTTGTGGTTGTTGTGGTGTTGGTGATTGTTGTGGTTGTTGGTGGTTGTTGTGGTGTTGATGGTTGTTGTGGTTGTTGGTGATTTTTGTGGTGTTGGTGGTTGTTGTGGTGTTGGTGGTTGTTGTGGTGTTGGTCGTTGTTGTGGTTGTTGTGGTTGTTGGTGGTTGTTGTGGTGTTGGTGGTTGTTGTGGTGTTGGTGGTTGTTGATGTTATAGTTGTTGTGGTGTTGGTGGTTGTTGTGGTGTTGATGGTTGTTGTGGTGTTGGTGGTTGTTGTGGTGTTGGTGGTTGTTGTGGTGTTGGTGGTTGTTGTGGTGTTGGTGATTGCTGTGGTGTTGGTGGTTGTTGTGGTGTTGCTGGCTGTTGATGTTATGGTTGTTGTGGTGTTGGTGGTTGTTGTGGTGTTGGTGATTGCTGTGGTGTTGATGGTTGTTGTGGTGTTGGTGATTGCTGTGGTGTTGGTGGTTGTTGTGGTTGTTGTGGTGTTGGTGATTGTTGTGGTGTTGGTGGTTGTTGTGGTGTAGGTGGTTGTTGTGGTGTTGGTGGTTGTTGTGGTGTTGGTGGTTGTTGTTGGTGGTTGTTGTGGTGTTGGTGGTTGTTGTTGTTGTTGGTGGTTGTTGTGGTGTTGGTGGTTGTTGTGGTTGTTGGTGGTTGTTGTGGTGTTGGTGGTTGTTGTGGTTGTTGGTGGTTGTTGTGGTGTTGGTGGTTGTTGTGGTGTTGGTGGTTGTTGTGGTTGTTGTGGTGTTGGTGGTTGTTGTGGTGTTGGTGGTTGTTGGTGGTTGTTGTGGTGTTGGTGGTTGTTGTGGTTGTTGTGGTGTTGGTTGTTGTTGTGGTGTTGGTGGTTGTTGTGGTTGTTGGTGGTTGTTGTGGTTGTTGGTGGTTGTTGGTGGTTGTTGTGGTTGTTGTGGTGTTGGTGGTTGTTGTGGTTGTTGTGGTGCTGGTGGTTGTTGTGGTGTTGGTGGTTGTTGTGGTGTTGCTGGTTGTTGTGATGTTGGTGGTTGTTGTGGTTGTTGGTGGTTGTTGTGGTGTTGGTGGTTGTTGTGGTTGTTGTGGTGTTGGTGGTTGTTGTGGTGTTGGTGGTTGTTGTGGTGTTGGTGGTTGTTGTGGTTGTTGTGGTGTTGGTGTTTGTTGTCGTGTTGGTGGTTGTTGTAGTTGTTGTGGTGTTGATGGTTGTTGTGGTGTTGGTGGTTGTTGTGGTTGTTGTGGTTGTTGTGGTGTTGGTGGTTGTTGTGGTGTTGGTGGTTGTTGTGGTTGTTGTGGTTGTTGTGGTGTAGGTGGTTGTTGTGGTGTTGGTGGTTGTTGTGGTGTTGGTGGTTGTTGTGGTGTTGGTGGTTGTTGTGGTTGTTGTGGTGTTGGTGGTTGTTGTGGTGTTGGTGGTTGTTGTGGTGTTGGTGGTTGTTGTGGTTGTTGTGGTGTTGGTGTTTGTTGTCGTGTTGGTGGTTGTTGTAGTTGTTGTGGTGTTGATGGTTGTTGTGGTGTTGGTGGTTGTTGTGGTTGTTGTGGTTGTTGTGGTGTTGGTGGTTGTTGTGGTGTTGGTGGTTGTTGTGGTTGTTGTGGTTGTTGTGGTGTAGGTGGTTGTTGTGGTGTTGGTGGTTGTTGTGGTGTTGGTGGTTGTTGTGGTGTTGATGGTTGTTGTGGTTGTTGTGGTGTTGGTGATTGTTGTGGTTGTTGGTGGTTGTTGTGGTGTTGATGGTTGTTGTGGTTGTTGGTGATTTTTGTGGTGTTGGTGGTTGTTGTGGTGTTGGTGGTTGTTGTGGTGTTGGTCGTTGTTGTGGTTGTTGTGGTTGTTGTGGTTGTTGGTGGTTGTTGTGGTGTTGGTGGTTGTTGTGGTGTTGGTGGTTGTTGATGTTATAGTTGTTGTGGTGTTGGTGGTTGTTGTGGTGTTGATGGTTGTTGTGGTGTTGGTGGTTGTTGTCGTGTTGGTGGTTGTTGTGGTGTTGGTGGTTGTTGTGGTGTTGGTGATTGCTGTGGTGTTGGTGGTTGTTGTGGTGCTGCTGGCTGTTGATGTTATGGTTGTTGTGGTGTTGGTGGTTGTTGTGGTGTTGGTGATTGCTGTGGTGTTGGTGGTTGTTGTGGTTGTTGTGGTGTTGGTGATTGTTGTGGTGTTGGTGGTTGTTGTGGTGTTGGTGGTTGTTGTTGGTGGTTGTTGTGGTTGTTGTGGTTGTTGTTGGTGTTGGTGGTTGTTGTGGTGTTGGTGGTTGTTGTTGGTGCTTGTTGTGGTGTTGTTGTTGGTGCTTGTTGTGGTTTTGTTGTCTTGTGCTGTTTAGATGAATTCCTTTAGGTTCACAGCTGAAATTCCCTACACCACATCACCCCTCCACACCACACCACACGATCCTTCTTCAGCTGGGGAGGTGTGGGGGGAGGGCGGGAGGGGGGAGGGTTGATACCATTATTTTTGGAGGTCGATACGAAAACGGCCAGTCAAGTAACAAGGTCGATCCAATCAATTACCGACCCCATCCGCCACCACCATCTGCTATAGCCACCCCTCCCCTCCCCCCATCGCCATCATGAAACTTTGTGGCCAAGCGCCAAGGTCAGAAATAATCGCTGTATCATCATCATCATCATTATGGTTATTATCATCATCATCATCATCATCATCACCATCACCACCACCACCATCATCACGACAACCATCATAATTATCACCACCACCACCATCATCACTACAACGACTACAACAATCATCACCATCACCATCACCACCGCCACCAACATCATCATCATCATCATCATCATCATCATCATCATCATCATCATCATCACCACCACCACCATCATCACGACAACCATCATAATTATCACCATCACCACCATCACCACTACAACCACCACCACCACAATCATCATCATCATCATCACTACCATCACCATAACCATCATCACTATCTCAACAATCATTACCATTACTACCACTACTACCTCCATCACCCCCCCCCCATATCTATATTTCTATAAAACCTATCAATACAGCCAAGAACAAGGTCTGATTATTGATTTTAATGAACCTTAAACATAGATTTTACTTCTCTTTTATATTGTAATATATATTATAACTCAACTATTATAAAAGCCTTGTGTATTCGTCCGTCACACACTAGAGATGACTGAGGAAGGAAGGGGTGATGACGTCGACTGAGGAAGGAAGGGGTGATGACGTCGTTTGAGGAAGGAAGGGGTGATTACGTCGACTGAGGAGGGAAGGGGTGATTACGTCGACTGAGGAAGGAAGGGGTGATTACGTCGACTGAGGAAGGAAGGGGTGATTACGTCGACTGAGGAAGGAAGGGGTGATTACGTCGACTGAGGAAGGAAGGGGTGATTACGTCGACTGAGGAGGGAAGGGGTGATTACGTCGACTGAGGAAGGAAGGGGTGATTACGTTGTTTGAGGAAGGAAGGGGTGATTACGTCGACTGAGGAAGGAAGGGGTGATTACGTTGTTTGAGGAAGGAAGGGGTGATTACGTCGACTGAGGAAGGAGGGATGATTACGTCGACTGAGGAAGGAAGGGGTGATTACGTCGACTGAGGAAGGAAGGGGTGATTACGTTTACTGAGGAAGGAAGGGGTGATTACGTCGACCGAGGAAGGAAGGGGTGATTACGTCGACTGAGGAAGGAAGGGGTGATTACGTCCATTGAGGAAGGAAGGGGTGATTACGTTGTTTGAGGAAGGAAGGGGTAATTACGTCGACTGAGGAAGGAGGGGTGATTACGTCGACTGAGGAAGGAAGGGGTGATTACGTTGTTTGAGGAAGGAAGGGGTGATTACGTCGACTGAGGAAGGAAGGGGTGATTACGTTGTTTGAGGAAGGAAGGGGTGATTACGTCGACTGAGGAAGGAGGGGTGATTACGTCGACTGAGGAAGGAAGGGGTGATTACGTTGTTTGAGGAAGGAAGGGGTGATTACGTCGACTGAGGAAGGAGGGGTGATTACGTCGACTGAGGAAGGAAGGGGTGATTACGTCGACTGAGGAAGGAAGGGGTGATTACGTTGACTGAGGAAGGAAGGGGTGATTACGTCGACTGAGGAAGGAAGGGGTGATAACGTCGACTGAGGAAGGAAGGGGTGATTACGTCGACTGAGGAAGGAAGGGGTGATTACGTCGACTGAGGAAGGAAGGGGTGATTACGTTGACTGAGGAAGGAAGGGGTGATTACGTCGACTGAGGAAGGAAGGGGTGATTACGTCGACTGAGGAAGGAAGGGGTGATTACGTTGACTGAGGAAGGAAGGGGTGATTACGTCGACTGAGGAAGGAAGGGGTGATAACGTCGACTGAGGAAGGAAGGGGTGATTACGTCGACTGAGGAAGGAAGGGGTGATTACGTCGACTGAGGAAGGAAGGGGTGATTACGTCGACTGAGGAGGGAAGGGGTGATTACGTCGACTTAGGAGGGAAGGGGTGATTACGTCGACTGAGGAGGGAAGGGGTGATTACGTCGACTGAGGAAGGAAGGGGTGATTACGTCGCCTGAGGAAGGAAGGGGTGATTACGTCGACTGAGGAAGGAAGGGGTGATTACGTTGTTTGAGGAAGGAAGGGGTGATTACGTCGACTGAGGAAGGAAGGGGTGATTACGTCGACTGAGGAAGGAAGGGGTGATTACGTCGACTGAGGAAGGAAGGGGTGATTACGTTGTTTGAGGAAGGAAGGGGTGATTACGTCGCCTGAGGAAGGAAGGGGTGATTACGTCGACTGAGGAAGGAAGGGGTGATTACGTTGTTTGAGGAAGGAAGGGGTGATTACGTCGACTGAGGAAGGAAGGGGTGATTACGTTGTTTGAGGAAGGAAGGGGTGATTACGTCGACTGAGGAGGGAAGGGGTGATTACGTCGACTGAGGAAGGAAGGGGTGATTACGTTGTTTGAGGAAGGAAGGGGTGATTACGTCGACTGAGGAGGGAAGGGGTGATTACGTTGTTTGAGGAAGGAAGGGGTGATAACGTCGACTGAGGAAGGAAGGGGTGATTACGTCGACTGAGGAAGGAAGGGGTGATTACGTTGTTTGAGGAAGGAAGGGGTGATTACGTCGACTGAGGAGGGAAGGGGTGATTACGTCGACTGAGGAGGGAAGGGGTGATTACGTCGACTGAGGAAGGAAGGGATGATTACGTCGACTGAGGAAGGAAGGAAGGAGTGATTACGTCGACTGAGGAAGGAAGGGGTGATTACGTCGACTGAGGAGGGAAGGGGTGATTACGTCGACTGAGGAAGGAAGGGGTGATTACGTCGACTGAGGAAGAAGGGGCGATTACGTCGACTGAGGAAGGAAGGGGTGATTACGTCGACTGAGGAAGGAAGGGGTGATTACGTCGATTGAGGAGGGAAGGGGTGATAACGTCGACTGAGGAAGGAAGGGGTGATTACGTCGACTGAGGAGGGAAGGGTTGATTACGTAGACTGAGGAGGGAAGGGGTGATTACATCGACTGAGCAAGGAAGGGGTGATTACGTCGACTGAGGAGGGAAGGGGTGATTACGTCGACTGAGGAGGGAAGGGGTGATTACGTCGACTGAGGAAGGAAGGGGTGATAACGTCGACTGAGGAAGGAAGGGGTGTCTAATACACACATCTATGTGATGACTGAGGAAGGAGGGGTGAGTGAGAAACTATAGAAGTCCAGCATTCTAAGATTCGTCACAGCTGTGTGTGTGTGTTTGTATCACTTGTGTGAGTGAGTGTGTTTGTGTGTGTGTGTATTTGTATCACTTGTGTGAGTGTGTGTGTGTGTGTGTATGTGTGTTTGTATGTTTGTATCACTTGTGTGAGTGAGTGTGTGTGTGTGTT
>OZ024765.1:22414119-22416619 GCA_964016885.1 Eledone cirrhosa
AAAACAACCGGCAGGAGACCCAGAGGTAGACCCTGAGCAAGATGGTTTGATAACATCCTTGAGCTTGGCTGGTCTTGCTTGGGGATCCAGCACAATCAGTTAGAGCTGATTGCTTCTGACAGGACCTGCTGAAAGGAGTGTTTGACGACTCTGTCCCCACAACCCTCTCAGGAATGAGTGGGAGAAGAAGAAGATAATATGATATATTATTGTCTCTGATCGAGACGAAGTGAGAGTGTATCTAAATATATATAAAAATGAGAAAACTAATTGTTAGAACAGCCGTTAAAACAGCTAAATGCTGTCAAATACAGCGATGGGCAAAAATGCCCGAGAGGACAGAGACCAGTGACCAGTGGTCAACAGAGAGACAATCCATGAGGTGGGTGACAGGTAGATGATATATAATGTCTGAGAGGACAGAGACCAGTGACCAGTGGTCAACAGAGACAATCCATGAGGTGGGTGACAGGTAGATGATATATAATACCTGAGAGGACAGAGACCAGTGACCAGTGGTCAACAGAGAGACAATCCATGAAGTGGGTGACAGGTAGATGATATATAATGTCTGAGAGGACAGAGACCAGTGACCAGTGGTCAGCAGAGAGACAATCCATGAGGTGGGTGACAGGCAGATGATATATAATGTCTGAGAGGACAGAGACCAGTGACCAGTGGTCAACAGAGAGACAATCCATGAGCTGAGTGACAGGTAGATGATATATAATGTCTGAGAGGACAGAGACCAGTGACCAGTGGTCAACAGAGAGGCAATCCATGAGGTGGGTGACAGGTAGATGATATATAATGTCTGAGAGGACAGAGACCAGTGACCAGTGGTCAACAGAGAGACAATCCATGGGGTGGGTGACAGGTAGATGATATATAATGTCTGAGAGGACAGAGACCAGTGACCAGTGGTCAACAGAGAGACAATCCATGGGGTGGGTGACAGGCAGATGATATATAATGTCTGAGAGGACAGAGACCAGTGACCAGTGGTCAGCAGAGAGACAATCCATGAGGTGGGTGACAGGCAGATGATATATAATGTCTGAGAGGACAGAGACCAGTGACCAGTGGTCAGCAGAGAGACAATCCATGAGGTGGGTGACAGGCAGATGATATATAATGTCTGAGAGGACAGAGACCAGTGACCAGTGGTCAGCAGAGAGACAATCCATGAGGTGGGTGACAGGTAGATGATATATAATGTCTGAGAGGACAGAGACCAGTGACCAGTGGTCAACAGAGAGACAATCCATGAGCTGAGTGACAGGTAGATGATATATAATGTCTGAGAGGACAGAGACCAGTGACCAGTGGTCAACAGAGAGGCAATCCATGAGGTGGGTGACAGGTAGATGATATATAATGTCTGAGAGGACAGAGACCAGTGACCAGTGGTCAACAGAGAGACAATCCATGAGCTGAGTGACAGGTAGATGATATATAATGTCTGAGAGGACAGAGACCAGTGACCAGTGGTCAACAGAGAGGCAATCCATGAGGTGGGTGACAGGTAGATGATATATAATGTCTGAGAGGACAGAGACCAGTGACCAGTGGTCAACAGAGAGACAATCCATGGGGTGGGTGACAGGTAGATGATATATAATGTCTGAGAGGACAGAGACCAGTGACCAGTGGTCAACAGAGAGACAATCCATGGGGTGGGTGACAGGCAGATGATATATAATGTCTGAGAGGACAGAGACCAGTGACCAGTGGTCAGCAGAGAGACAATCCATGAGGTGGGTGACAGGCAGATGATATATAATGTCTGAGAGGACAGAGACCAGTGACCAGTGGTCAGCAGAGAGACAATCCATGAGGTGGGTGACAGGCAGATGATATATAATGTCTGAGAGGACAGAGACCAGTGACCAGTGGTCAGCAGAGAGACAATCCATGAGGTGGGTGACAGGCAGATGATATATAATGTCTGAGAGGACAGAGACCAGTGACCAGTGGTCAGCAGAGAGACAACCCATGGGGTGGGTGACAGGTAGATGATATATAGAAAAGATTGTTATTGGTGGTGTTGATGGTGGTGGTGTTTGTGGTGGTGGTAGTGGTGGTGGTGATGGTGGTGTTGTTGGTGGTGGTTGTGGTGTTGATGGTGGTGGTGGTATTGGTGGTGATGGTGGTGGTGGTGGTGGTATTGGTGGTAGTGGTGGTGGTGATGGTGGTGTTGTTGTTGGTGGTTGTAGTGGTGGTCGTGGTGTTGGTTGTGGTAGTACTGGTGGTGATGGAGGTGTTGTTGTTGGCGGTGGTGGTGGTTGTGTTCTTGGTTGCGGTAGTGGTGGTGGTGTTGTTGGTTGTGGTAGTGGTGGTGGTGTTGTTGTTGGTAGTGGTGGTGGTGGTGGTGTTGTTGTTGGTAGTGGTGGTTATGTTGGTGGTGGTGGTGGTGTTGGTGGTGGTGGTGGTGGTCATGTTGTTGTTGTTGGTAGTGGTGGTGGTGATGGTGGTGTTGTTGTTGGTGGTTGTGGTGGTC
>OZ024765.1:22426619-22439119 GCA_964016885.1 Eledone cirrhosa
GTAGTCTATTGTTAGGGTGTTTGAAAGGGTAGTCGATAGTTACAGTTATACTCTGGTGTATGGAATTAGCTATCTGCTGGATGCTTTCCATTGTGCTACGTTCTAAATCAAACTTGTTATTGCTCTCTAGTGGGGATGTTCTTATAACTATATTGATATCGTCTACGTAACGAGAGTACATGATGAGGTCTATGGAGCTTTCATTAAGGAGATCTTTAAGTCTCCTTTCCCACCATACCAGAAAAAGGTTGGCAACATCACCAGCTATGCTGACGCCAATGGCTGCTCCCTCATTTTGGGTGTAGATCTTCTCGTTGAACTTGAATATGTGGCCCTTTAGGGTAGTTTTGATACTAGCCCCTATTGCATGTGCGACCATTTTTCTTACCTGATCATTGTTTTGGGGGGTCCGTATAGCTTTGGACCACCCAATCCACCTTCCCATGGGAGTCTTTTTAGTCATTGAGGTTATGGTGGGGGGTCTACCTCTTATGGGTCTACTGGGGCAGAAACGTCTAAGGTCATGGCTGTCTAGGTAGTCAGTGTCGTAGGTAAGTCTAAGTAGGAGGCCCAGTTCGTCTGTGTCGACGTCGCAGAACTCCACCTCACTCTCAATGATCATCTCCACACATTGTGTGTTAGACCTCTGGTGACTGTGTGTGTGTGTTAGACCTTTGGTGTCTGTGTCTGTGTGTTAGACCTCTGGTGGCTGTGTGTGTGTTAGACCTCTGGTGTCTGTGTGTGTGTGTTAGACCTCTCGTGGGTTTGTGTTAGACCTCTGGTGGCTGTGTGTGTGTGTGTGTTAGACCTCTGGTGGCTGTGTGTGTGTGTGTGTGTTAGACCTCTGGTGGCTGTGTGTGTGTGTTAGACCTTTGGTGTCTGTGTCTGTGTGTTAGACCTCTGGTGGCTGTGTGTGTGTGTTAGACCTCTGGTGGCTGTGTGTGTGTTAGACCTCTGGTGTCTGTGTGTGTGTGTTAGACCTCTCGTGGGTTTGTGTTAGACCTCTGGTGTCTGTGTGTGTGTGTTAGACCTCTTGTGGCTGTGTGTGTGTTAGGTCTCTGATGACTGTCTGTGTGTTAGACCTCTGGTGGCTGCGTGTGTGTGTTAGACCTCTGGTGTATGAATGTGTGTGTGTTAGACCTCTGATGTCTGTGTCTGTGTGTTAGACCTCTGGTGTCTGTGTGTGTATGTGTTAGACCTCTGGTGGCTGTATGTGTGTGTTAGACCTCTGGTGGCTGTGTGTGTGTGTTAGACCTCTGGTGGCTGTATGTGTGTGTTAGACCTCTGGTGTCAGTGTGTGTGTGTTAGACCTCTGGTGGCTGTGTCTGTGTGTGAGACCTCTGGTGTCTGTGTGTGTGTGTTAGACATCTGGTGTCAGTGTGTGTGTGTTAGACCTCTGATATATTTGTCTGTGTGTGTGTGTTCGACCTCTGGTGGCTGTGTGTGTGTTAGACCTCTGGTGTCTGTGTGTGTGTGTTAGGCCTCTGATATATTTGTCTGTGTGTGTGTGTTAGACCTCTGGTAGCTGTGTGTGTGTTAGACCTCTGGTGGCTGTGTGTGTGTTAGACCTCTGGTGGCTGTGTGTGTGTGTGTGTTAGATCTCCGGTGGCTGTGTGTGTGTTAGACCTCTGGTGGCTGTATGTGTGTGTTAGACCTCTGGTGGCTGTTTGTGTGTTAGACCTCTGGTGTCTGTGTGTGTGTGTTAGACCTCTGGTGGCTATGTGTGTGTTAGACCTCTGGTGGCTGTGTGTGTGTGTGTGTTAGACCTCCGGTGGCTGGGTGTGTGTTAGACCTCTGGTGGCTGTATGTGTGTGTTAGACCTCTGGTGGCTGTTTGTGTGTTAGACCTCTGGTGTCTGTGTGTGTGTGTTAGACCTCTGGTGGCTATGTGTGTGTTAGACCTCTGGTGGCTGTGTGTGTGTGTGTGTTAGACCTCCGGTGGCTGTGTGTGTGTTAGACCTCTGGTGGCTGTATGTGTGTGTTAGACCTCTGGTGGCTGTATGTGTGTGTTAGACCTCTGGTGGCTGTTTGTGTTACACCTCTGGTGACTGTGTGTGTGTGTTAGACCTCAGGTGGCTGTGTGTGTGTTTGTTAGACCTCTGGTGGCTGTGTGTTAGACCTTTGTTGGATGTGTGTGTGTTAGACATCTGGTGGCTGTGTGTGTGTTAGAACTCTGGTGGCTGTGTGTGTGTTAGACCTCTGGTGGCTGCGTGTGTGTGTTAGACATCTGGTGGCTGTGTCTGTGTGTTAGACCTCTGGTGTCTGTGTGTGTGTGTGTTAGACCTCTGGTGGCTGTGTGTGTGTGTTAGACCTCTGGTAGCTGTGTCTGTGTGTTAGACCTCTGGTGGCTGTGTGTGTGTGTTAGACATCTGGGGGCTGTGTCTGTGTGTTAGACCTCTGGTGTCTGTGTGTGTGTGTTAGACCTCTGGTAGCTGTGTGTGTGTGTTAGACCTCTGCTGGCTGTCTCTGTGTGTTAGACCTCTGGTGTCTGTGTGTGTATGTGTTAGACCTCTGGTGGCTGTGTCTGTGTGTTAGACCTCTGGTGGCTGTGTATGTGTGTTAGACATCTGGTGTCAGTGTGTGTGTGTTAGACCTCTGATATATTTGTCTGTGTGTGTGTGTTAGACCTCTGGTGTCTGTGTGTGTGTGTTAGACCTCTGGTGTCTGTGTGTGTGTGTTAGACATCTGGTGTCAGTGTGTGTGTGTTAGACCTCCGGTGGCTGTGTCTGTGTGTGAGACCTCTGGTGTCTGTGTGTGTGTGTTAGACATCTGGTGTCAGTGTGTGTGTGTTAGACCTCTGATATATTTGTCTGTGTGTGTGTGTTCGACCTCTGGTGGCTGTGTGTGTGTTAGACCTCTGGTGTCTCTGTGTGTGTGTTAGACCTCTGATATATTTGTCTGTGTGTGTGTGTTAGACCTCTGGTAGCTGTGTCTGTGTGTTAGACCTCTGGTGGCTGTATGTGTGTGTTAGACCTCTGGTGGCTGTTTGTGTGTTAGACCTCTGGTGTCTGTGTGTATGTGTTAGACCTCTGGTGGCTATGTGTGTGTTAGACCTCTGGTGGCTGTGTGTGTGTGTGTGTTAGACCTCCGGTGGCTGTGTGTGTGTTAGACCTCTGGTGGCTGTATGTGTGTGTTAGACCTCTGGTGGCTGTGTGTGTGTTAGAACTCTGGTGGCTGTGTCTGTGTGTTAGACCACTGGTGGCTGCGTGTGTGTGTTAGACATCTGGTGGCTGTGTCTGTGTGTTAGACCTCTGGTGGCTGTGTGTGTGTGTTAGACCTCTGGTGTCTGTGTGTGTATGTGTTAGACCTCTGGTGTCTGTGTGTGTATGTGTTAGACCTCTGCTGGCTGTGTCTGTGTGTTAGACCTCTGGTGTCTGTGTGTGTGTGTGTTAGACCTCTGGTGGCTGTGTGTGTGTGTTAGACCTCTGGTAGCTGTGTCTGTGTGTTAGACATCTGGTGTCTGTGTCTGTGTGTTAGACCTCTGGTGTCTGTGTGTGTGTGTGTTAGACCTCTGGTGGTTGTGTGTGTGTGTGTTAGCCCTCTGGTAGCTGTGTCTGTGTGTTAGGCCTCTGGTGGCTGTGTGTGTGTGTTAGACATCTGGGGGCTGTGTCTGTGTGTTAGACCTCTGGTGTCTGTGTGTGTGTGTTAGACCTCTGGTAGCTGTGTGTGTGTGTTAGACCTCTGGTAGCTGTGTGTGTGTGTTAGACCTCTGCTGGCTGTCTCTGTGTGTTAGACCTCTGGTGTCTGTGTCTGTGTGTTAGACCTCTGGTGGCTGTGTGTGTGTGTTAGACCTCTGGTGGCTGTGTCTGTGTGTGAGACCTCTGGTGGCTGTGTGTGTGTGTTAGACCTCTGGTAGCTGTGTGTGTGTGTTAGACCTCTGGTGGCTGTGTCTGTGTGTGAGACCTCTGGTGGCTGTGTGTGTGTGTTAGACATCTGGTGTCAGTGTGTGTTTTTAGACCTCTGATATATTTGTCTGTGTGTGTGTGTTAGACCTCTGGTGGCTGTGTGTGTGTGTTAGACCTCTGGTGGCTGTGTGTGTGTTAGACCTCTGGTGTCTGTGTGTGTGTGTTAGACCTCTGATATATTTGTCTGTGTGTGTGTGTTAGACCTCTGGTAGCTGTGTGTGTGTGTTAGACCTCTGGTGGCTGTGTGTGTGTGTTAGACCTCTGGTGGCTGTGTGTGTGTTAGACCTCTGGTGGCTGTATGTGTGTGTTAGACCTCTGGTGGCTGTATGTGTGTGTTAGACCTCTGGTGGCTGTATGTGTGTGTTAGACCTCTGGTGGCTGTATGTGTGTGTTAGACCTCTGGTGGCTGTATGTGTGTGTTAGACCTCTGGTGTCTGTGTGTGTGTGTTAGACATCTGGTTAGACAACTAACAACTATATATATATATATATATATATATATATATATGTATGTGTGTGTTAGACTGCTAACAACTATATATATATATATATATATATATGTGTGTGTGTGTGTTAGACTGCTAACAGCTATATATATATGTGTCTGTGTGTTAGACTGTTAACTGCTATATATATGTGTGTGTGTGTGTGTTCGCCTGCTAATAGTTATATATATATGTGTGTGTTAGACTGCTAACAGCTACATATATATGTGTGTGTGTTAGACTGCTAACAGCTATATATATATGTGTGTGTGTTAGACTGCTAACAGCTATATATATGTGTGTGTGTGTGTGTGTGAGACTGCTAACAGCTATATGTATATATGTGTGTGTGTGTGTTCGACTGCTAATAGTTTTATATATGTATATGTGTGTGTGTTAGACTGCTAACAGCAATATATATGTGTGTGTGTTAGACTGGTAACAGCTATATATATATATGTGTGTGTGTGTTAGACTGCTAGCAGCTATATATATGTGTGTGTGTGTGTTAGACTGCTAATAGTGATATATATATGTGTATGTGTGTGTGTTAGACTGCTAACAGCTATATATATATGTGTGTGTGTGTGTTAGACTGCTAGCAGCTATATATATATGTGTGTGTGTGAGTGTGAGACTGCTAACAGCTATATGTATATATGTGTGTGTGTGTGTTAGACTGCTAACAGCTATATATATATATGTGTGTGTGTGTTAGACTGCTAACAGCTATATATATATGTGTGTGTGTGTGTTTGAGACTACTAACACCTATATATATATGTGTGTGTGTGTGTTAGACTGCTAACAGCTATATATATATATATGTGTGTGTGTGTTAGACTGCTAACAGCTATATATATATATGTGTGTGTGTTAGACAGCTAACAGCTATATATATATGTGTGTGTGTGTGTTAGACTGCTAACAGCTATATATATATGTGTGTGTGTGTTAGACTGCTAACAGCTATATATATATGTGTGTGTGTGTTAGACTGCTAATAGTTATATATATATATATGTGTGTGTGTGTGTGTGTTAGACTGCTAACAGCTATATATATATGTGTGTGTGTTAGACTGCTAACAGCTATATATATATGTGTGTGTGTGTTAGACTGCTAATAGTTATATATATATATGTGTGTGTGTGTGTTAGACTGCTAACAGCTATATATATATGTGTGTGTGTTAGACTGCTAACAGCTATATATATATATATGCGTGTGTGTTAGACTGCTAACAGCTATATATATGTGTGTGTTAGACTGCTAATAGTTATATATATATGTATATGTGTGTGTGTTAGACTGCTAACAGCTATATATATATGTGTGTGTGTGTGTGTTAGACTGCTAACAGCTATATATATATATGTGTGTGTGTGTTAGACTGCTAACAGCTATATATATATGTGTGTGTGTGTGTTAGACTGCTAACAGCTATATATATATATGTGTGTGTGTGTGTGTGAGACTGCTAACAGCTATATATATATGTGTGTGTGTGTGTGTTAGACTGCTAACAGCTATATATATGTGTGTGTGTGTGTTAGACTGCTAATAGTTATATATATATGTATACGTGTGTGTGTTAGACTGCTAACAGCTACATATATGTGTGTGTGTGTGTGTGTGTGTGTTAGACTGCTAACAGCTATATATATATGTGTGTGTGTGTGTTAGACTGCTAACAGCTATATATATATGTGTGTGTGTGTGTGTGTTAGACTGCTAGCAGCTATATATATATGTGTGTGTGTGTGTGAGACTGCTAACAGCTATATATATGTGTGTGTTAGACTGCTAATAGTTATATATATATGTATATGTGTGTGTGTTAGACTGCTAACAGCTATATATATGTGTGTGTGTGAGTGTGTGTGAGACTGCTAACAGCTATATATGTGTCTGTGTGTGTTAGACTGCTAATAGCTATATATATATATATGTGTGTGTGTATGTGAGACTGCTAACAGCTATATATATATATGTGTGTGTGTGTTAGACTGCTAACAGCTATATATATATGTGTGTGTGTGTTAGACTGCTAGCAGCTATATATATATGTGTGTGTTAGACTGCTAACACCTATATATATGTGTGTGTGTTAGACTGTTAACTGCTATACATATGTGTGTGTGTGTGTGTTAGACTGCTAACACCTATATATATATGTGTGTGTGTTAGACTGCTAACAGCTATATATATGTGTGTGTGTGTTAGCTGCTAACAGCTATATATATGTGTGTGTGTGTTAGACTGCTAACAGCTATATATATGTGTGTTAGACTGCTAATAGTTATATATATATGTATATGTGTGTGTGTTAGACTGTTACCAGCTATATATATGTGTGTGTGTGTGTGAGACTGCTAACAGCTATGTGTGTGTGCATGTGTGTGTGTCAGTGTGGCAGACCAGAGCCATGACAGGAATAACTGCAGAATATTTTGATTTATAATTCTTCCATAGTTTTGGTGTTGAATGTTTAAAGATGGTTTATTGTATAAGACATGGGGGGGGGGGTAGAGGAGGGAGCTGGAGTGTGGAGGGAGAGGGAGAGAGGCAGGAGAGAGGGGGGATATGGGTAGGGAGGAGAGAGGAAGGCGGAGAGGGAGAATAGGGGAGGCAAGGAGAGGGGGAGGCAGGTGTGAAAAATCATAGTGTGTATGTGTGAGGGATACAGAAAGAGAAAGAGAGCGTGTGTGTCAGAGTGAGTGAGAAAGTGAAAGAGAGAGAAAGAGCTAATGTATGTGTGAAGAAGAGAGGAGGGAGAGAGTAAGGAAAACAGGAGAGAGGAAGGTGAGAGAGAGGGGAAGGCGAGTGAGGGGAGGGGGTTGTCCTTAAAATTGTTATTCATGAGAAAAGTCGATGTGAGATTTAGTTGTGAGATTGTGTTGGATGTCACAACAAACTGTCATGGTTGGTTGGTTTGATTGGTTGGGAGGGGGGGGGGGTAGAGTATACACACACACATATATATATATATACACACACCCATGCACATATATATATGTGTGTGTGTGTGTGTGTGTGTGTGTGTGTGTATATATATATATATATATATATATGTGTGTGTGTGTGTGTATATATATATATATATATATATATGTGTGTGTGTGTGTTAGACTGCTAACAGCTATATATATATGTGTCTGTGTGTTAGACTGTTAACTGCTATATATATGTGTGTGTGTGTGTGTTCGCCTGCTAATAGTTATATATATATGTGTGTGTTAGACTGCTAACAGCTACATATATATGTGTGTGTGTTAGACTGCTAACAGCTATATATATATGTGTGTGTGTTAGACTGCTAACAGCTATATATATGTGTGTGTGTGTGTGTGTGAGACTGCTAACAGCTATATGTATATATGTGTGTGTGTGTGTTCGACTGCTAATAGTTTTATATATGTATATGTGTGTGTGTTAGACTGCTAACAGCAATATATATGTGTGTGTGTTAGACTGGTAACAGCTATATATATATATGTGTGTGTGTGTTAGACTGCTAGCAGCTATATATATGTGTGTGTGTGTGTTAGACTGCTAATAGTGATATATATATGTGTATGTGTGTGTGTTAGACTGCTAACAGCTATATATATATGTGTGTGTGTGTGTTAGACTGCTAGCAGCTATATATATATGTGTGTGTGTGAGTGTGAGACTGCTAACAGCTATATGTATATATGTGTGTGTGTGTGTTAGACTGCTAACAGCTATATATATATATGTGTGTGTGTGTTAGACTTCTAACAGCTATATATATATGTGTGTGTGTGTGTTTGAGACTACTAACACCTATATATATATGTGTGTGTGTGTGTTAGACTGCTAACAGCTATATATATATATATGTGTGTGTGTGTTAGACTGCTAACAGCTATATATATATATGTGTGTGTGTTAGACAGCTAACAGCTATATATATATGTGTGTGTGTGTGTTAGACTGCTAACAGCTATATATATATGTGTGTGTGTGTTAGACTGCTAACAGCTATATATATATGTGTGTGTGTGTTAGACTGCTAATAGTTATATATATATATATGTGTGTGTGTGTGTGTGTTAGACTGCTAACAGCTATATATATATGTGTGTGTGTTAGACTGCTAACAGCTATATATATATGTGTGTGTGTGTTAGACTGCTAATAGTTATATATATATATGTGTGTGTGTGTGTTAGACTGCTAACAGCTATATATATATGCGTGTGTGTTAGACTGCTAACAGCTATATATATGTGTGTGTTAGACTGCTAATAGTTATATATATATGTATATGTGTGTGTGTTAGACTGCTAACAGCTATATATATATGTGTGTGTGTGTGTGTTAGACTGCTAACAGCTATATATATATATGTGTGTGTGTGTTAGACTGCTAACAGCTATATATATATGTGTGTGTGTGTGTTAGACTGCTAACAGCTATATATATATATGTGTGTGTGTGTGTGTGAGACTGCTAACAGCTATATATATATGTGTGTGTGTGTGTGTTAGACTGCTAACAGCTATATATATGTGTGTGTGTGTGTTAGACTGCTAATAGTTATATATATATGTATACGTGTGTGTGTTAGACTGCTAACAGCTACATATATGTGTGTGTGTGTGTGTGTGTGTGTTAGACTGCTAACAGCTATATATATATGTGTGTGTGTGTGTTAGACTGCTAACAGCTATATATATATGTGTGTGTGTGTGTGTGTGTTAGACTGCTAGCAGCTATATATATATGTGTGTGTGTGTGTGAGACTGCTAACAGCTATATATATGTGTGTGTTAGACTGCTAATAGTTATATATATATGTATATGTGTGTGTGTTAGACTGCTAACAGCTATATATATGTGTGTGTGTGAGTGTGTGTGAGACTGCTAACAGCTATATATGTGTCTGTGTGTGTTAGACTGCTAATAGCTATATATATATATATGTGTGTGTGTATGTGAGACTGCTAACAGCTATATATATATATGTGTGTGTGTGTTAGACTGCTAACAGCTATATATATATGTGTGTGTGTGTTAGACTGCTAGCAGCTATATATATATGTGTGTGTTAGACTGCTAACACCTATATATATGTGTGTGTGTTAGACTGTTAACTGCTATACATATGTGTGTGTGTGTGTGTTAGACTGCTAACACCTATATATATATGTGTGTGTGTTAGACTGCTAACAGCTATATATATGTGTGTGTGTGTTAGCTGCTAACAGCTATATATATGTGTGTGTGTGTTAGACTGCTAACAGCTATATATATGTGTGTTAGACTGCTAATAGTTATATATATATGTATATGTGTGTGTGTTAGACTGTTACCAGCTATATATATGTGTGTGTGTGTGTGAGACTGCTAACAGCTATGTGTGTGTGCATGTGTGTGTGTCAGTGTGGCAGACCAGAGCCATGACAGGAATAACTGCAGAATATTTTGATTTATAATTCTTCCATAGTTTTGGTGTTGAATGTTTAAAGATGGTTTATTGTATAAGACATGGGGGGGGGGGTAGAGGAGGGAGCTGGAGTGTGGAGGGAGAGGGAGAGAGGCAGGAGAGAGGGGGGATATGGGTAGGGAGGAGAGAGGAAGGCGGAGAGGGAGAATAGGGGAGGCAAGGAGAGGGGGAGGCAGGTGTGAAAAATCATAGTGTGTATGTGTGAGGGATACAGAAAGAGAAAGAGAGCGTGTGTGTCAGAGTGAGTGAGAAAGTGAAAGAGAGAGAAAGAGCTAATGTATGTGTGAAGAAGAGAGGAGGGAGAGAGTAAGGAAAACAGGAGAGAGGAAGGTGAGAGAGAGGGGAAGGCGAGTGAGGGGAGGGGGTTGTCCTTAAAATTGTTATTCATGAGAAAAGTCGATGTGAGATTTAGTTGTGAGATTGTGTTGGATGTCACAACAAACTGTCATGGTTGGTTGGTTTGATTGGTTGGGAGGGGGGGGGGGTAGAGTATACACACACACATATATATATATATACACACACCCATGCACATATATATATGTGTGTGTGTGTGTGTGTGTGTGTGTGTGTGTATATATATATATATATATATATATGTGTGTGTGTGTGTGTATATATATATATATATATATATATATGTGTGTGTGTGTGTGTGTATATACACACACACACATATATATATATATACGTGTGTGTGTGTGTGTGTATATATATATATACACACACACACATATATATATATATATATATATACACACACATGCACATATATATGTGTGTGTATATATATATATATATATATATATGTATATATTCTATATATAGAGAGACAATATGCCCCCACACCCTCCCACTGCAAGGTGGTCGTGGAGGTGCCACAGCAAAAAAGCACCCAGTACTCACTGTAAATGAGGTTGGTGTTAGGAAGGGCATCCAGCTGTAGAATCAGTTCCTGTATGAACAAGACAAGGTCAGCCGACTGGACACTACAGACAACAGGACAACCCGTCTAACCCATGCTAGCGTAGAAGACGTAAAACGGTAATGATGATGATGATATTTATTATATATATATATGTCCCACCCTTGCAAGCATGTAAAATGATGATGATGATGATGATATTGTATTTGTATATATATATGTATACATGTGTGTGTATATATATATGTGTATTTATATATATATATATATATATGTGTGTATGTGTATATATATATGTGTATATATATATATGTGTATATATATATGTGTGTGTGTATATATATATATGTGTATATATATGTGTCTGTATATATGTGTATATATATATATATGTGTATATATATATATGTGCCTGTATATATGTGTATATATATATATATGTGTGTATATATTAATTCAAAATATTAACAAAAATAGACACTCTTTCTTTGATTTATTCATTGAAACTTGTTTAACCTTTAAATATGTGTGTATATATATAGGTGTATATATATATATATATCTGTGTGTGTCATCATCATCATCATCATCGTTTAACGTCCATGTTCCACGCTTGCATGGGTTTGGACGGGAGTTTTCCCACTTGAGGCAAGAGTGGTTGTCTTGCTCGCATAGGACTGTCTGGCGGGTTTTCTACGGCTGGATGCCCTTCCTAACACCAACCACGTTTACAGTGTGGGGCTGGGAGGTTTTTACCGTGTTGCCTACACGGCCACATTACAGCGTGGACTGTCTGGCGGGTTTTCTACAGCTGGATGCCCTTCCTAACACCAAGCACATTTACAGTGTGGGGCTGGGAGGTTTTTACCGTGTTGCCTACACGGCCACATTACAGCGTGGACTGTCTGGCGGGTTTTCTACGGCTGGATGCCCTTCCTAACACCAACCACATTTACAGTGTGGGACTGGGAGGTTTTTACCGTGTTGCCTACACGGTCACATTACAGCGTGGACTGTGTGTTTTTTGTCGTGACACCTACATGATCTCATTTGTTTCGGCCTGGATTTTGTGGCACCAACATAACTTTACATGTGTATATGTGTATATGTGTATATGTGTATATATATATATATATTGGAAGGCACTCCACCGGTTGCAACAGTGAGTTCTCCAGTCGATCCGATCAACAAAACAGCCTGCTCGTGAAATTAACAGACAAGTGGCAAAAAAACACTTTATTGGATGGCCGTTGACTCTCCTTAGGTCACACTGATATAAAACCTGCGACTTTGTTTCCATCCAATGATGTAGACCAGTTCTACCTTTTGAATAAATGCATTCGATGTCCAGAAAGTGGGATTGGCACTGTGAAAAGCCTTTCCTCACTTAACCCTTTAATGTTCAAACTGGCCAAAACCAGCCAGAATTCTCTCACCTCTTTCTGTTCAAACAGGCTGTAACTGGTCACTCAAACCGATATTAAGGTATTGTTCTCAAAGTAAATACTGTCAAAATCTCAGAGATTCGATATTATGTGAGATATTATGTGAGATAAAGCCTTTACTGTGAAAATACAATAGTATATATAGAGTAATGTAAATGTTATGTGAGATATTATGTGAGGTAAAGCCTTTACTGTGAAAATACAATAGTATATATAGAGTAATGTAAATGTTATGTGAGATATTATGTGAGGTAAAGACTTTACT
>OZ024765.1:22444119-22449119 GCA_964016885.1 Eledone cirrhosa
GTGTGTGTATATATATATATATATATACACATATATATGTGTTAGTGTGTGTATATATGATTGTCATGAGAGAGAGGAGAGGAGAGGAAGAGAGTCAACTGAAATCAATAAATAAATAAATGATGTTTGTTTTTGATGAAATGTCGCGAAAAGGTGAAATGATGGAAGGAGACGTGGGTGGGGTGGGGGTAGTGGGGGGGAAGTCGTCATAGTGAAAGTAATAGGGGCGGAGGTGTAGAAGATAGTGAGGTGAGGGTGCAGGTAATGAGGTGGGGCTGGGGGGAGGGTGAGGGTGCAGGTAATGAGGTGGGGCTGGGGGGAGGGTGAAGGTAGCGAGGGAGAGGTGTAGGGAAGATAGATTTACTACATACCCACCTCCCAAGCAACTACCCTAAAAGGAAAGTAGAATTTGAAAAAGAATCTGGTCCCCCCCCCCCCTGCACTCTCCTCCCCACATACCTCTCCCTCCTACCCCAAACCCTGCCTGCCCCTCCTAATTCCTTAACATTAAAACAAAAGCCAGTAAGAATTTCTTAGATAGAACTAATAAATAAACATTTGTCCCGATCCTGTCCCCCAATAGCCCCCAACTCCTCACCCAATCCCCCTTACTAACACCAACACTAACCCCCCCCCGCACTAACACTCCCCTCCCCCAACCCAACACCCCAACCGTGCTCCTCTCACCCCCAACCATGCCCCCCTCATCCCCCAACCATGCCCCCCTCACCCCCAATCATACCCCCCTCACCCCCCAACCCCACACCAACACCCACCAGCTGCCGCTACCCCCACCAGAAAATAACCGTAAAAAAACAACCACCACCAACAACAACAACACCCCACTCCCCCGCCCGAGATAGATCCAGAAATATCTTGTAGGGTCAAAGGAGAACTGCCACACCTCCCAACCTCCAACAGATTGGTCAGATAGAATCGAAGATGGCGTCTGATTAATTGAAGCAGATTGGTCAACGCTAAGATTAGTCTCTTATGATTAATTGGATGTGATCATAAAACTGTGAGTACCAAAGAAAGCATATGTTTGGCTGCTTAGCTGCCATGTATTTTGAGCAATATATGTGTGTGTGTGTGTGTGTATATATATATATATATATATATATATATATATGTATGTATGTATGTGAATATATATATATATAGAGAGAGAGAGATTTTGAGTATATGTTGGTTGTATACCAACACCTCAGTATGCATATTGAAGCACTCGACGAAGTGCGCAGGTTGGTTTGGTTTCTCCGGAGTAATGTAAAATAAAGTAAGATAAATAAGTCAAATGTTTAAAATTTAGCTTCGTTTATTACTGCTATATATATTTCGGTGACAGCCATCTTTGGCTGTGACCTCTTCAGGCAGTCCGAATTAGTGTGGTATAGACAAGTACATATGTTGTTGAGGTGTATAATATTGTCAATACTCTGATATACCCAGTTCCTGGTTGGGTTGTTATTTCACTGAGGAACTGGAATCATATGAATCATGTGAAATAACAACCCAACAAGGAACTGGGCATATCAGAGTATTGACAATATTATACACCTCAACAACATATGTACTTGTCTATACCATACTAATTCGGACTGCCTGAAGAGGTCACAGCCAAAGATGGCTGTCACCGAAATATATATAGCAGTAATAAACGAAGCTAAATTTTAAACATTTGACTTATTTATTTTACTTTATTTTTTTATATATATATATATATATATATATATATATATATATATATGTATATGTATATATATATATTAGAAAGTAAGGTTTTTTTACAAAATGAAAAATAACCGAGGTGTCCTACACGAGTGAAAGTATAAAGAAAAAAAGATGAAATCGAAAATGCAACTGGAGTCTTATGTTTAAAAAATATATAAAAGGAACCAAATAAATATATACATTTTTTAAAAAATAAGACTCCAGTTGCATTTTCGATTTCATCTTTTTTTCTTTATATATATTTCTGGGACGATCTGATAAATTCCGACCTTACACACTTACACCTCTCTAAGACAATGTCACTGGACCGAGATCTTTGGCGTTACGCAGTAATACAGAAGACCCGCCTTGCCTATGTACAAAGTGAAACCTACAGTCAGTAGGCACCTCTTAACCAAATATACACCCCAATCCACTACCCCTACCCTATCCTCCCACTCCCACCAACACCACCCTCTCTCTGTAAAGTTGGTACCACAACATCCAGTCCATATAAATGAGATAATGAGATCGAGGTCGTGTAGGTGTCACGACAAAGAAACACACAGTCCACGCTGTAATGTGGCCGTGTAGGTAACACGGTAATAGGTTCCCAGTCTACACTGTACATGTGGTTGGTGTTAGGAAGGGCATCCAGCCGTAGAAAACCTGCCAGACAGTCCTATATGAGCGAGACATGGTCACCCGACCAATCTTGCCTCAAGTGGGACAACTCCCGTCTAACCCATGCTAGCGTGGAAGATGGACGTTAAACGAAGATGATGATGATATATATATATATATATATGAATATATATATGTATATGAATATATATATATATATATATGTATATGAATATATATATATATATATATATATATATATATATATATATATATATATATATATATATATATATTGATATATGTATATGAATATATATATGTATGTATATGAATATATATATATATATATGTATATGAATATATATATATATATGAATATATATATAATATAAGATCAAAAGATGGTTAAAAGTGTTCCAAGTATTTTATTATGCGCATTTCAAAAACAAATATCATCATGGGATGATATCTGCGTTATCATCAGATAAAATAGGGATACATGATATGAAGGTTAAAAAACACTTGTGAATAGTGAAGTTTTAAATCAACATATGTTGATTTAAAACTGTACTATTCACAAGTGTTTTTTTAACCTTCATATCACGTATCCCTATTTTATCTGATGATAACGCAGATATCATCCCATGATGATATTTGTTTTTGAAATGCGCATAATAAAATACTTGGAACTCTTTTAACCATCTTTTGATCTTATATTATTTATACTCCAGTCCTATAAACTGTAGAGTGCTTCTTATCTGATATTTGCATTTCTTTATTGTGCTACAATAAAACTCACCTCCTACATTATATATATATATATATATATATATATATATATATATATATATATATATATATATATATATATATATATATATATATATATATATATATATATATATATATATGTGTGTGTGTGTGTGTGTATATATGTATATATATGTATATATAAATTACACAAATATCAAAGTTATGTTCAAATCATATAATCGCTGACAATTGTTTCTTCCAAACTTTAGTCTGGAGTCATTGGAGCATTATCGATGTTTGTACATATAATTAACCTCCTATTCAACTGAACAATCATACAGATACATATATATTGATGTTGTGAACAACAGTTTAGTATTTACAGAGTGTAATGGATGCGACATAGATTATACGAGAATTGTACAAAAATTCAAATTAAAAGCACAGCGTGGAATACATGCAACAGATAATACAATTGAAGAGGCATTGAGAAAGAATGAGGACACTAGCAGTACATATGCAAGCGTATAGAGAGTGCACATGCATTAGTCATATATATGAGAAGGAAACAAGCAAAGGTATTAGGCATATATGATTTATATTACTGCTCCGTAAAATACCTGATGTTTTTACATTGAGCTATTTCTCTTACTGGTAATAATGTAGTAATTAATTACTGACCTTTCCTGTTTATAGTTGTTTATAGTATATACATAACTATAAATAGTATCCTTATTATTATATATATATCTATCTATCTATCTATCTATCTATCTATCTATCTATCTATATCTATCTATCTATCTATCTATCTATCTATCTATCTATCTATCTATCTATCTATCTATCTATCTATCTATCTATCTATCTATCTATCTATCTATCTATCTATCTATCTATCTATCTATCTATCTATATATATATATATATATATAGTAATAATAATACATTTGAAGACTAAAATCCAAAGAGGGCTCGATAAGGATAAATATATATCAAATATATAAGAACCGTAGAGCAAATATTTATTAAAATAACAGATTAAAGTTTAAGCAAAGAATCGCTGCTTTCACCCTTAACGGGATCTTCTGAAACTAACAAAGTCAATCTGTAAACGCAGAAGTGGATATTTCAAAAAACGTTGCAACCGGAGGAAGAGAGGAAGACGATACTTTGGTTCGTGGAAACGTTCGCTGGCAAAGAACGGGAAAAAACGAATAATACGTCATTAATAGGAGCGGTGATAAAATAAAGTACCAGTAATGCACTGGGTATTTGTAGGCCTTGTGCCTAAAGTAGAAACAATTAATAGGAGCGGTTAGTACGATCTATACGTGGATAATTTACGTCTTGATGTGGGAGCTAAGTATATGTTTTGTTTATTCCTTTACTTATTTGCATAGGTAAGTATATATTACCCGTATGTTTTGTGAAGGTACGTATACCTTCTCGTACGTATATTTGATTGTTATGGCGTATAATTTTATATTCCTGGTACATAGGGTTTGGCTATGTGTATACGGGAGTTTTGCGTCTGTGTGAGTATGCAGGTTCGTACGTATGGTCGGTGTGTGTATATGTGTACTTCTTGTTTTAGTTGACTTACGTCTCCAAACATTCGTGTATTTATATGTAGGTATGTGTGTGCGCTTGTTATATACGTATTTATTTATTCTTATACGTTTATATAATTATTTATTTATTTGTATACACGCATACACACATATTTATATGTGCGTGGTTTTGTACACCTATGGTAAGGTTTTGCGTATGCTTGTGTATGTACGTATTTGTTTGCGTGTATGTATTTATTTATTTCTATTACTTCTGTATTGTATTTATTTACTTTGTTCTTAACTCTGAAGCGGAGAATCATTCGGTCTGCTAGTTAGAATTTTAGTCTACGA
>OZ024765.1:22461619-22464119 GCA_964016885.1 Eledone cirrhosa
TGTATCATCATCATTCATCATCATCATTTTACGTCCGCTTTTCCCTGCTTGCAAGGGTGGGACGGGTCTTATTCAGCACAGCATCTCTCCACTCGTCACGGTCCCTCGTCATCTCCACCGTGAGCTTCAATGATCTGAGGTCTGTTCTCACCACCTCCGCCCATGTTTTTCGTGGTCTACCTCTACCACGTCTTCCTTCAACTGGCAATTCCTGGCACTTCTTCACCCATCGGTCATCCTCCATGCGCATCACATGTCCATACCACCTCAGTCTCCTCTCCCATACACTACATTCTATCCCTCTCAGACACAGTTTCTCTCTCAACACATTTTTGCTGGGTCGTTCACGCACATTTACACTGCACATCCAACGGAGCATGCTTGCCTCATTTCTCTCCAGCCGTCTCATATCCTCTGCAGTTGCTGCCCATGTCTCACTACCATGCAGCATCGCGCTCCTCACACAGGCATCATACAACCGGCCTTTCGTACGCAGGGAGAAACCCTTCTTCGTCAACAGAGGAAGCAGCTCCCTAAACATCTTCCAACCCGTCCTTATTCTAGATACTATGGCCTCGGAACACCCTCCTCCCATGCTAATCTGATCTCCTAGGTACCGGAAGCTATCCACCACTTCTATAGCGCCCTCCTGCATTTGAAAAATGTGTCTATCAATGCGACTTCTACTGTCTAATTTCCCTGTACATCTACTGCATGCATATTTCTCCCTACCTGTTAGTTTGCCTGCTATCCCGCTACATCTCTTATGTACCCAGGATCTGCATTGTGTGCATTTTATAGAATTTATGCCAGTTCCTTTTCTGCATATCGAACATGGCCATTTCCCTGACGGAATCAGTTTTTGTCCTCTTTTCTACTCATCAACACTTTTGTCTTAGCTAGATTCACTCTCAGTCCTCTTGCTTCCAACTGCTGTTTCCATAGCCAGAATTTATTCTCCAGCTCCTCTACTGATTCTGCTATAAGAACCAGATCGTCAGCATAGAGAAGTTCCCATGGACAGCCAGTCTTAAACTCCTCTGTTATGGCTTGGAGGACTACAATGAACAAGAGCGGGCTGAGGACCGAACCCTGATGTACTCCTACTTGTATCTGGAATTCCTCACTAAACTCCATTCCTACCCTGACTTTACTGAGAGTACCTCTGTACAAAGTTTGCACTGTCCTCACAAGCCATTCCTCAACACCTAGTTTCCTTAGGGACCACCAGATGACAGATTGGGGTACTCTATCAAAGGCCTTCTCTAGGTCAACAAAGGCTAAGTATAGTGGCTTATTCTTCTCTAAGAACCTCTCTTGCAATTGTCTCACCAAGAAGAGGGCATCTGTTGTACTCTTCCCAGGCACAAAACCAAACTGCATCTCATCTAGTTTGACCCTTTCTCTAATTAGTTGTGCTAAAATCCTTTCTGCCACTTTCATAACCTGATCTATCAGTTTTATACCCCTATAATTGCTCCTCTCCAAAGCACCCCCTTTACCTTTGTAGCAATTTATGAGAATACTGCTGCACCAGTCTTTGGGTATGACACCACCAAATATAGCCTGATTGATGATGCGTGCAACCAGTTTAGTGCCTACGTCCCCTGATGCCTTCAGCATCTCACAAACTATTACCGATGGTCCGGCAGCCTTACCATTTTTCATTTTTCTAATCGCCTCTTGGACCCTATATTCGTCAATCTCAATAGCTGATCCCTCTGTCGGATCTACTGAGGGTAATTTCTCTCTCTCCCATTCGTTCTCCACATTCATCAGTCTCTCATAATGACATTTCCAGGCCTCTTTTTTCTGATCATTCGTGACACTAAGTACACCGGCATCATTCCAGACACATTTATCTCCAACAACATCCTGATTTGCATTGACACACTGCCTTGCAATGTGGAACACCGCACGCCTCTGATCTTCCTGTCACACAACATTGGCAAACCTCCTACTCTCAGCCTCCCTGCGTGCGAAGTACACCTGATGTCTAGCTTCTCTCTTAGCGGCTGTATATCCTTCTCTACTCCCACCCTTTTTCTAATCCTTCCATGCTAGTCTTTTGGCTCTAATGGCCCTATCTACCGTGCTGTTCCACCACCAGATCACTTTCTAAATCGTCTTCTTTTTCGTCATATACATTTTGATGGGATTTCCTAAATTGGTATTTTAGTGAAAGGTCTTTTAGCTTCCAGACCTTTCTTCTCCACACCTTCCTATATCTCTCATTCCATCACTTCCTTACTGAGATATCATTAACGACTAACCTATGCTGTGGGGTACATTCTTTCCCAGGATATGCCTTGGTATTTGACACCATCTGCCTGTTCCACTGCCTAACTAGTAAGAAGTCAATCTGGCTTATGTGTTCGCCAGATTTGTAGGTTATTAGGTTGTTGGCAGGTTTCTGGAAGTTAGTGTTGCAAATAGTCAGTGTACTTGGATCACAAAATTTAAGAAGTCTCACTCCTTCTTCATTTCTTGAGCCGTAACC
>OZ024765.1:22469119-22471619 GCA_964016885.1 Eledone cirrhosa
CTATATATACTCCGTCACTGACTGACAAATTATATATGGAAAAAAATACATAACGTTGAGTGCTTCAATCGAATTACATCATTATTCACTGGTTGGTGCATTGCATACGCAAACCTGATTAGTCAACATGTTTTTCACAAGTATATATATATATATATATACTTGTGATAAACATGTTGACCAATATATATATATATACACACATATATATACACACTCACATATATATATATATACTTGTGATAAACATGTTGACCAATATATATATATATACACACATATGTATACACACTCACATATATATATATATACTAGTCTCTGTATATATATACCTATATATACATATACTGGTGTGTGTATATATATGTATGTATATGTATATGCATGTATGTATATGTATGTATATATTATATACTATTATATATATATATATAATAGTATATAATATATATATATATATATATACTAGTATATATATATGTATATGTACACACCTGAATACACAAACACACACACACTCACACACACACATATATATATATATAAATATATATATATATATACTAGTATATATATATATATGTACACACCTGAATACACAACCACACACACACACACACACACACACACACACACACATATATATATATATATATACACAAGTGTGTGTGTATAATGTTGTTACTAATGGCTGCAATGATAAGCAAATCTCCACTTAAAATATACACCAGGAGTTCTTTGATGTCAACTTTGTTGTTGGTGTTAGAATTATTTCATAGAGCCTTTACTGTTTGTTGTTGTTGTTGATGGTAGTGATGATGATGGTAATGGTTGTGATGGTGATGATGATGCTGATGGTGGTGGTAGTTGGTGGTGACGTCTGAATAAATTATCATGGTGATGATAGTGACGATGATGGTGGTGGTCTGAATAAATTATTATGATGAGACAGTAGTGATGGTGATGAAGGAGATGGTCTGAAGATGATGATGATTCTGGTGGTGATGATGATGATGGTCTGAATGAATTATTATGATGGAGATAATAGTGATGATGATGATGACGATGATGGTGATAATGATGTTGCATAAATATTTATAAAATCCTCAGTCATTGCTACATTGTCACTCTACCTGTTGTTGTTTTCTATCTCCTGCACTGAAGAGGTTAATTTTCATCAAACTTTTCTGCCATTTTGTTTATTAATAATTTTCATTAAAATTTATTTTAATTTGATGGAATTCTTCTGTTTCTTTTTCATTTTGAAACCCAGCCGAGGTCAATTTTGCCTTTCATCAATTCGAGATAAAAACAAAAGTACCAGTCATGTATTGAGGGTTAGTACTTCCTTCATATTTCTTTTACACTTTCTGTCTATCATTCTCACTCTCTGTCTCTCTCCCTTTCACACACATACACACACACTCTCTCTCTCACACGTACACACACACTCTCTTTCACATACACACACACTCTCTCTCTCTCACACACACACACACTCACACACACACTCTCACACACAGATACACTCGCTCAATCTCTCCCTCTATCTCTCTCTCTAGTATTTGGTAATCAGAAGGGAGGTAGGCATCAAAGCCAAACTCGCTGTCTTCAGTTTGGTATTCGTGCCAACCCTTAGCTATAGTAGTGAATCTTGGGTAATGACAGAAAGAATACGACCGGGAATACAAGCAGCTGAAATGGGGTTCCTCCGAAGGGTCTTTGGTCTAATGTTACTTGATAGAGTAACACAGAGATAAGAGAGTCACTCCAGGTAGAGCTGCTACTTCTCTGAATTGAGAGATCACAGCTGTGATACTATGGACATGTGGTTAGAATGTCTGAGGTAAGATTCTCTGAATTGAGAGATCACAGCTCTGATACTACAGACATGTGGTTAGAATGTCTGAGGAAAGAATCTCTGAATTGAGAGATCACAGCTCTGATACTACAGACATGTGGTTAGAATGTCTCAGGAAAGAATCTCTGAATTGAGAGATCACAGCTCAGATACTACAGACATGTGGTTAGAATGTCTGAGGAAAGAATCTCTGAATTGAGAGATCACAGCTCTGATACTACAGACATGTGGTTAGAATGTCTGAGGAAAGAATCTCTGAATTGAGAGATCACAGCTCTGATACTACAGACATGTGGTTAGAATGTCTGAGGAAAGAATCTCTGAATTGAGAGATCACAGCTCTGATACTACAGACATGTGGTTAGAATGTCTGAGGAAAGAATCTCTGAATTGAGAGACCACAGCTCTGAAACTACAGACATGTGGTTAGAATGTCTGAGGAAAGAATCTCTGAATTGAGAGATCACAGCTCTGATACTACAGACATGTGGTTAGAATGTCTGTGGAAAGAATCTCTGAATTGAGAGATCACAGCTCTGATATTACAGACATGTGGTTAGAATGTCTGAGGAAAGAATCTCTGAATTGAGAGACCACAGCTCTGATACTACATACATGTGGTTAGAATGTCTGAGGAAA
>OZ024765.1:22484119-22511619 GCA_964016885.1 Eledone cirrhosa
CCACAGCTTGAGATCGGTATGGAAGTCGGACCTTCGTAGAGACCTGAAAATCCGCCTCTTCATTGCTGTAGTGGAGTCTGTGCTGCTGTATGGGTCTGAGACTTGGACACTGACCAAGAAACTCACTCAGATGGTGGATGGGTGCTACACGAGAATGCTGAAGATGGCTCTGAACATTAATCAGTATACACTGAGGATGAAAAACTCAGAGCTGCATGGGAGCATCCCAAAAGTCAGCTCAAAAGTGACACAGAGGAGACTGAGGTTAGCTGGACATGCTCACCGACATCCAGAGTTGACATTACCACATATATAGGGAACTTAAACCCATAAACAGTGTACCACCGACATTTAGTGGTCCTGACATTTCGGGTCCCGGTTATTCGTGGAACTTTCCTTAGACCCTAACTAATACTGGTTCGTAAAACCCCACATATTCGCAGAATCATAAATATCTTCGCAATTTTTTTAATGGCTTTTTTTCATGGCAATATATATTTTTTTCCCATTAAATTATCAGTAACAATATACATCATCATCATCATCATCATCATCACTCGTCGACTACTGTCGAGAGGATGGATCTCACTCTCATGCCCCAGAATTCCCTGCACACGAACAATTAAGGCGAGGGTATAAATGCCAGGTTGGTATCTGGCGCCGGGTAACCCACCACACGGAGGAGAAAGCACCTTCTTCAAGAGACTTGGCTGTCAAATTCTTTCCCATGTGTGTAGTAGTGGCGCCCACACACATTATTAGCTGTTTGAAAAGATGATGGATTTCGTAAAAATATACAATTTGCTGGCCTATTAGACGCCCCTTCACATAAGACTCTCCCTCTTTTTTTATTATATTTGATGTTATATTTTGATGTTTATAGGTATTTTTATGGATCAGTCCAATATTGATGGGTGCTCTGGGAATATATCCCCCCGGGAGTACCGGGAGACAACTGTATAGAGACTTACAAGCTTTGGTGGAAAACTGACACGATTACTCCATATATAGGCAGAGGCCCCTTGAGAGATATTAGAAACGGGGGAGATCCTGGCACTGTATCGACACACGGTGTTCCTTGGGTATTTTAAGACTGGCAGAGCCCAGTTCTCATCCCTGTCCAGGCCTGAGTACAGCAGATTTCTTCCAGAGAGAGGAAGTGAGAGATATAGAGGAAGTGAGAGAGAGGAAGTGAGAGAGATAAAGGAAGAATCAACCCCAGTACTTGACTGGTACTTTTATATATATATATATGGAGAGATAGAGTGAGAGAGATAGAAAGTGAGAGAGAGAGAGGAAGTGAGAGAGAGAGAGGAAGTGAGAGATATAGAGGAAGTGAGAGAGATAGAGGAAGAATTGACCCCAGTACATGACTGGTACTTTTATATATATATATATATATGGAGAGATAGAGTGAGAGAGAGAGAGGAAGTGAGAGATATAGAGGAAGTGAGAGAGATAGAGGAAGAATCAACACCAGTACTTGACTGGTACTTTTTTGTGGACCTCGAGAGGATAAAAGGTAAAGTTAACTTCGGCAGGATTTGAACTCAAAGAGCTGGAACACATACCATGGAACATTCTATCTGACATTCTAACAACTCTGTCAATTCGCCACCTACCTCATTTATAGGGAACTTAAAGCTGTATGTAGATATGTCATCCCGTCATTAAAGAAACCACGAATCTGATGAGCTATTATTGATTCCAGAGCCTGATCGAACGCGATTGATACTCATTGAACCTTAAGCCAAATAATTGTGAAACACATGTCACACCTGAACATTATGATGAGCTTTTGATACTTCGTTCTTATTCAAAGCCTGGAAGGGCAGGCAGTTTTTATCTGTCTGGTGGCCATGGCGAAAGAGATAGTATGGTGGACACGTTTGAAAGGGCTGAAGACGAGCACTTACCTCTTCGGTGATGCCCTGATTAACTTTTTCAAATTTCATTTGAAAAGGAAAATCAGGGTAGAGAGGGAGGTGCTCTCTTCCCAGCATTTGTTGAAAGATGGGTGAGAGAGGCAAGAATGGCCCGAGTGAGTATTCATTTCATTTCATTTTACGTCCACTTTTTCCCTGCTTGCTAGGGTGGGACAGGAACTGATTCTGGCTTGATTTCTACAGCTGGATGCCCTTCCTAACACCAACCTCATTTACAGTGAGTGCTGGGTGCTTTTTTGCCGTGGCACCTCCACGTCCACTTTGCAGTGGAATGATATGGGCCCCGTATGTGTCTGTAAATTAAAGGTGGAAAACTGGGAGAGGACACTTGCCCTGGTGGTCAGGGTCACTGTGGCCTTTTAATGGGCTTTCTCCACGAATGTCCCTCGGAGGTCTCTCTCCTGTTGGGGAATTTTTCATTGTTATTTTTTTGTTACATCCTCTGTTTTTGTTTTTTTACACGCAGAAATGCCCATTTGTACCGTCCTGTATTGTCCTGTACTGTCCTTAATGTCTACTTTATGTAAACCCTTGTGCTTAATAAAGAAAGCATTGGATTGGTAGTATCGGTAGAGAGTCGGACACCATGCTTTCCAGCAGAGTTACGTCCCTTTACGGTCTGAGTTCAAATCCCGCCGAGGTTTACTTTGCCTTTCATCCTTACGGGGTCGATAAAATAAAGTACCAGTAATACACTGAGATAATTGCTGGCCTTGTGCCTAAAGTAGAAACAATTATTATTATTATTATCATTTTTGTTATTATTATTATAATATAGGTATATATATATATATATATATATATATATATATATATATATATATATATATATATATACCTATATTTGTTTGTTTATATATATATAAATTTGTGTGTATGTATATATGTATATATGTATGTATATATGTTTACATACATATCTATGTGTGTATGTATATATGTATATATGTATGTATATATGTTTACATACATATCTATGTGTGTATGTATATATGTATATATGTATGTATATATGTTTACATACATATCTATGTGTGTATGTATATATGTATATATGTATGTATATATGTTTACATACATATCTATGTGTATATATATATATATGTTTTCATATATTTATATATATATATTTGTCTATCTACCTGTCTCTCTATCTCTCCCCCTCCCCTTCACTGACTCCCCCCCCCCTCCTCTCACTCTACAATAACCAGACACCTAACGGTAAGCTACCTAAATGTAACTGTAGCAATATCTAAATATCACATGCTTTGCAGTCATTTCACCCCACCGGACCGACACACTGACACACATATGGCCCACGACATTCCAGCCATGCCCATCCCCTTCAGATCTGCTACATTATCCTATCTGTTCCAGCCTCCACCCCAGACCCCCAACCCCCTTTGTTTTGTGTGGGTTTTTTTTTTTCTTTTAAAAAATAATGTGGCATAATGAAGATTTAGCTGTTGTTTCTAGCAGAGTGAAGACTTTGTCTGTGCATGGTACTTTAGCTGCTATTTCTTGCAAAGTAGAGATCCTCTCTCAATGAGGTATTTTAGCTGCTATTTCTAGCAAAGTAAAGATCCTTACTGCGGTATTTTGGTTGCTATTTCTAGCAAAGTAGAGATCCTCTCTCAGTGAGGTATTTTAGCTGCTATTTCTAGCAAAGTAAAGATCCTTACTGAGGTATTTTGGTTGCTATTTCTAGCAAAGTAGAGATCCTCTCTCAGTGAGGTATTTTAGCTGCTATTTCTAGCAAAGTAAAGATCCTTACTGAGGTATTTTGGTTACTATTTCTAGCAAAGTAGAGATCCTCTCTCAGTGAGGTATTTTAGCTGCTATTTCTAGCAAAGTAAAGATCCTTACTGAGGTATTTTGGTTGCTATTTCTAGCAAAGTAGAGATCCTCTCTCAGTAAGGTATTTTAGCTGCTATTTCTAGCAAAGTAAAGATCCTTACTGAGGTATTTTGGTTGCTATTTCTAACAAAGTAGAAATCCTCTCTCAGTGAGGTATTTTAGCTGCTATTTCTAGCAAAGTAAAGATCCTTACTGAGGTACTTTAGCTGCTATTTCTAGCAAAGAACAGATCCTCTCTCAGTGAGGTATTTTAGCTGCTATTTCTAGCAAAGTAGAGATCCTCTTTCATTGAGGTATTTTAGCTGCTATTTCTAGCAAAGAACAGATCCTACTTCTTTTCTTCTCCCACTTATTCCTGAGATGGTCGGGTGGGGTCCTCAAACACTCCGTCCAGCAAGTCCTGTCAGAAGTAACCCTCTCCAACAGATCAGGCTGGGTCCCCAAGCGAGACCAGCCAAGCTCAGGGATGTTATCCAACCATCTAACTCAGGGTCTACCCCTGGGTCTCCTGCCAGCTGGTTTTGTCTGTAAAATCTGTCCAGAGATTCTTTCCTGAGACATTCTAACCACATGTACATGGTACCTTACTTACTGTGGTTAACCCCGATTGAATCCAGGACTCACATATATATTTATATATAGATTTTCTAACCAGGAAGGGTATGGCATGGTCAGCGTGCAATGACATGCACGCCATATGGACATCTCAACTTACCAACAAGCTAAAACTGGAAATATTCCAAGCAACCATTAAGCCCATATTACTTTATGGATCCGAAACTTGGACACTAACATCACAACTTGAGAGGAGATTGGATGGCACATATACCTGCCTCTTAATGAGAGTGCAAAACCTATCCTGGAAGCAACATCCCACCTTGTCTAAAATCTATGGCAAACTCCCTCGAGCCTCTGCCCTTCTAAAATCCCGGAGAGCTCAATTTGCTGGTCACTGTCACCGTGCCAGCAATGAAATCATATCCGCTCTCTTGCTCTGGAACCCTGACTCCAGCCTGACTAGGAGTAGGAAGCTGTCATTCCCTGACGTTATCTCTAGGGATACGGGAATCAGCAGACAGGACCTGGGGGCAGCGATGGGGGACAGGGGACTCTGGGGCATGAGAGTGAGATCCATCATCTCGACACTAGTCGACGAGTGATGATGATGATGATATATAGGGTCGGGAGGGCCCCTCCAGCCGTGTCAAGGGCATCACAATCTCCCTAATGTTGGTGATTTATACAGTAAACCCACCCAGAACACACTGTAAAGTGGTTGATGATAGGAAGGGCATCCAGCCATAGAAATGTTGCCAAACAAAGGGTTGAGAGGACCCCTCAGTTGCCTCGAAAGACATGACAACCTCCCCTGTCATGTGAACTCAGTAATACAGGAGACCATATATAAGGGAGACACAGACCCCTGGCCTGTCTGGGAGATCAGTAGCCACCGCTTCAGTACTGACTTGGTCGATGTAGACCTGTCCAACCCATGCTAGCTGGGAAAGCAAACATTAAAATGATGATGATGTTCATTGGAAGTCTAATTTCGATATGGTTTTGTCATTATTTTGATATGGTTTCATTATTAGGGTGGATTGGCAGTGTATCGGTAGAGGGTCTGACGCCATGCTTTGCAGCATAGAGTTATGGCCCTTTACGTTCAGAGTTCAAATCCTGCCGAGGTTAACTTTGCCTTTCATCCTTACGGGGTCGATAAAATAAAGTACCAGTAATACACTGGAATAATTGCTGGCCTTGTGCCAAAAGTAGAAACAATTATTATTTCGATATGATTTCGTTATTTCGATATGATTTCGTTATTATTTCAATATGGTCTTATCATTATTTCGATGTCGTTATTATTTCAATATGATTTCGTTATTATTTCAATATGGTTTTGTCATTATTTCTATATGGTTTTGTTATTATTTCAATATGGTTTTGTCATTATTTCTATATGGTTTTGTTATTATTTCAATATGGTTTTGTCATTATTTCTATATGGTTTTGTTATTATTTCAATATGGTTTTGTCATTATTTCTATATGGTTTTGTTATTATTTCTATATGGTTTTGTCATTATTTCTATATGGTTTTGTTATTATTTCTATATGGTTTTGTTATTATTTCAATATGGTTTTGTCATTATTTCTATATGGTTTTGTTATTATTTCTATATGGTTTTGTTATTATTTCAATATGGTTTTGTCATTATTTCTATATGGTTTTGTTATTATTTCAATATGGTTTTGTCATTATTTCTATATGGTTTTGTTATTATTTCAATGTGGTTTTGTCATTATTTCTATATGGTTTTGTCATTATTTCTATATGGTTTTGTTATTATTTCAATATGGTTTTGTCATTATTTCTATATGGTTTTGTTATTATTTCTATATGGTTTTGTCATTATTTCTATATGGTTTTGTTATTATTTCTATATGGTTTTGTTATTATTTCTATATGGTTTTGTTATTATTTCAATATGGTTTTGTCATTATTTCTATATGGTTTTGTTATTATTTCTATATGGTTTTGTTATTATTTCAATATGGTTTTGTCATTATTTCTATATGGTTTTGTTATTATTTCAATATGGTTTTGTCATTATTTCTATATGGTTTTGTTATTATTTCAATATGGTTTTGTCATTATTTCTATATGGTTTTGTTATTATTTCTATATGGTTTTGTTATTATTTCAATATGGTTTTGTCATTATTTCTATATGGTTTTGTTATTATTTCTATATGGTTTTGTTATTATTTCAATATGGTTTTGTCATTATTTCTATATGGTTTTGTTATTATTTCAATATGGTTTTGTCATTATTTCTATATGGTTTTGTTATTATTTCAATATGGTTTTGTCATTATTTCTATATGGTTTTGTTATTATTTCAATATGGTTTTGTCATTATTTCTATATGGTTTTGTTATTATTTCTATATGGTTTTGTCATTATTTCTATATGGTTTTGTTATTATTTCTATATGGTTTTGTTATTATTTCAATATGGTTTTGTCATTATTTCTATATGGTTTTGTTATTATTTCTATATGGTTTTGTTATTATTTCAATATGGTTTTGTCATTATTTCTATATGGTTTTGTTATTATTTCTATATGGTTTTGTTATTATTTCAATATGGTTTTGTCATTATTTCGATATGATTTCGTTATTATTTCAATATGGTCTTATCATTATTTCGATATGTCGTTATTATTTCAATATGATTTTGTCATTATTTCTATATGGTTTTGTTATTATTTCGATACATCCACCCGGGGTACTTTCTATTGCTAGGTCTATTCAAAGTCTAATTAAGGAGGGTGGGTTGAAAATTTCATAGGCTGACTATGAAGGAGTGATGCTAGAGCTGTGTAATCTTACATGCATTAATTTCAACTCTTCTTATTAATAACTGCATTGTTTCCTTCAAGGGACTATGTTGAAAAATAAACCTCATTTGGTCATTCCATGAGAGTATCTTGGTCAGCCGAGAAATTTTTCAGCTGACCCTCATATATATGTGTGTATATATGTATACATCTATATGTATCTATCTCTATATATAAGTGTGTGTGTGTGTGTGTGTGTATATACTTGAGGGTAGGCTGGTAGAAGTTCATAGGATGTCTATGAAGGAGTGATGCTAGAGCTGTGAAATCAAAATCTTACATGTATTAATTCCAACTCTTCTTACTGCATTGTTTCCTTCTAAGGACTATGTTGAAAAATCAACCTCATTTGGTCATTCCATGAGAGTATCTTGGTCAGCCTATGAACATTTCAGCTGAGCTCCTATATGCAGTCTCGTCATTTTTATAAAAAGTATTTTGCAATGTCTAAAACTGAAAGTTTGATCAGTTGAAGGAACACAGAAGCAAAGAGATTAGAGACAATAACAAAATCAATTATTGATCTCTGTCCCTGATTTCCCTTATACCATTTATGGATGTCTGTGTGCTGGAAGAAAGTGTTCATAATAAGGAGTCCATTACTAGAACAGATGTCTAATGAATCCTTGCCATTCATATTTAAATCAAGAATTACCGTTCCTTGCAAACACTTCTTTCTATGTCAGGTGGTCTATGTTAACATGTGTATTAACCCTTTAGCATTTAAACTGGCTGTACCCGGCCACAATTCTCTCACCTCTTTCTCTTCAAACTCGTCGTAACCGGCCACTCATACTGATGTTAAAGTATTCTTCTAAAAAATAATAATATCAAAATCTCATAGATTTGATATTATGTGATATAATTATGTGAGGTAAAGCCTTTACAATGAAAATACAATAGTGTATATAGAGTAAAGTAAAGACTTTACTGTGAAAATACAACAGTATATATAGAGTAAAGTAAATGCTAAAGGGTTAAAGACTCCCATTAAGGTATATGACAGTATTAACTACAATTAATTCTGCAGTGTCTTAAGTCTCCCATTAAAATATATGGCTGTCTTAACTACCTCTAACTCTGCAGTGTCTTAAGTCTCCCATTAAGATATATGGCTGTCTTAACTACGTCTAACTCTGCAGTGTCTTAAGTCTCTCATTAAGATATATGGCTGTCTTAACTACGTCTAACTGTGCAGTGTCTTAAGTCTCCCATTAAGATATATGGCTGTCTTAACTACGTCTAACTCTGCAGTGTCTTAAGTCTCCCATTAAGATATATGGCTGTCTTAACTCCATCTAACTCTGCAGTGTCTTAAGTCTCCCATTAAGATATATGGCTGTCTTAACTACGTCTAACTCTGCAGTGTCTTAAGTCTCCCATTAAGATATATGGCTGTCTTAACTACCTCTAACTCTGCAGTGTCTTAAGTCTCTCATTAAGATATATGGCTGTCTTAACTACGTCTAACTGTGCAGTGTCTTAAGTCTCTCATTAAGATATATGGCTGTCTTAACTACGTCTAACTGTGCAGTGTCTTAAGTCTCCCATTAAGATATATGGCTGTCTTAACTACGTCTAACTCTGCAGTGTCTTAAGTCTCCCATTAAGATATATGGCTGTCTTAACTACGTCTAACTCTGCAGTGTCTTAAGTCTCTCATTAAGATATATGGCTGTCTTAACTACGTCTAACTCTGCAGTGTCTTAAGTCTCCCATTAAGATATATGGCTGTCTTAACTACGTCTAACTCTGCAGTGTCTTAAGTCTCTCATTAAGATATATGGCTGTCTTAACTACGTCTAACTCTGCAGTGTCTTAAGTCTCCCATTAAGATATATGGCTGTCTTAACTACGTCTAACTCTGCAGTGTCTTAAGTCCCTCATTAAGATATATGGCTGTCTTAACTACCTCTAACTGTGCAGTGTCTTAAGTCTCCCATTAAGATATATGGCTGTCTTAACTACCTCTAACTCTGCAGTGTCTTAAGTCTCCCATTAAGATATATGGCTGTCTTAACTACGTCTAACTCTGCAGTGTCTTAAGTCTCCCATTAAGATATATGGCTGTCTTAACTACCTCTAACTCTGCAGTGTCTTAAGTCTCCCATTAAGATATATGGCTGTCTTAACTACCTCTAACTCTGCAGTGTCTTAAGTCTCCTATTAAGATATATGGCTGTCTTAACTACCTCTAACTCTGCAGTGTCTTAAGTCTCCCATTAAGATATATGGCTGTCTTAACTACCTCTAATTCTGCAGTGTCTTAAGTCTCCCATTAAGATATATGGCTGTCTTAACTACCTCTAACTCTGCAGTGTCTTAAGTCTCCCATTAAGATATATGGCTGTCTTAACTACCTCTAACTCTGCAGTGTCTTAAGTCTCCCATTAAGATATATGGCTGTCTTAACTACCTCTAACTCTGCAGTGTCTTAAGTCTCCCATTAAGATATATGGCTGTCTTAACTACCTCTAACTGTGCAGTGTCTTAAGTCCCTCATTAAGATATATGGCTGTCTTAACTACCTCTAACTCTGCAGTGTCTTAAGTCTCCCATTAAGATATATGGCTGTCTTAACTACGTCTAACTGTGCAGTGTCTTAAGTCTCCCATTAAGATATATGGCTGTCTTAACTACCTCTAACTCTGCAGTGTCTTAAGTCTCCCATTAAGATATATGACTGTCTTAACTACCTCTAACTCTGCAGTGTCTTAAGTCTCCCATTAAGATATATGGCTGTCTTAACTACCTCTAACTCTGCAGTGTCTTAAGTCTCCCATTAAGATATATGACTGTCTTAACTACCTCTAACTCTGCAGTGTCTTAAGTCTCCCATTAAGATATATGGCTGTCTTAACTACCTCTAACTCTGCAGTGTTTTAAGTCTCCCATTAAGATATATGACTGTCTTAACTACCTCTAACTCTGCAGTGTCTTAAGTCTCCCATTAAGATATATGGCTGTCTTAACTACCTCTAACTCTGCAGTGTCTTAAGTCTCTCATTAAGATATATGGCTGTCTTAACTACGTCTAACTCTGCAGTGTCTTAAGTCCCTCATTAAGATATATGACTGTCTTAACTACCTCTAACTCTGCAGTGTCTTAAGTCTCTCATTAAGATATATGGCTGTCTTAACTACGTCTAACTCTGCAGTGTCTTAAGTCCCTCATTAAGATATATGGCTGTCTTAACTATGTCTAACTCTGCAGTGTCTTAAGTCTCCCATTAAGATATATGGCTGTCTTAACTACCTCTAACTCTGCAGTGTCTTAAGTCTCTCATTAAGATATATGGCTGTCTTAACTACGTCTAACTGTGCAGTGTCTTAAGTCTCTCATTAAGATATATGGCTGTCTTAACTACCTCTAACTCTGCAGTGTCTTAAGTCTCTCATTAAGATATATGGCTGTCTTAACTACGTCTAACTCTGCAGTGTCTTAAGTCCCTCATTAAGATATATGGCTGTCTTAACTACGTCTAACTCTGCAGTGTCTTAAGTCTCCCATTAAGATATATGGCTGTCTTAACTACGTCTAACTCTGCAGTGTCTTAAGTCCCTCATTAAGATATATGGCTGTCTTAACTACCTCTAACTGTGCAGTGTCTTAAGTCTCCCATTAAGATATATGGCTGTCTTAACTACCTCTAACTCTGCAGTGTCTTAAGTCTCCCATTAAGATATATGGCTGTCTTAACTACGTCTAACTCTGCAGTGTCTTAAGTCTCCCATTAAGATATATGGCTGTCTTAACTACCTCTAACTCTGCAGTGTCTTAAGTCTCCCATTAAGATATATGACTGTCTTAACTACCTCTAACTCTGCAGTGTCTTAAGTCTCCCATTAAGATATATGGCTGTCTTAACTACCTCTAACTCTGCAGTGTCTTAAGTCTCCCATTAAGATATATGACTGTCTTAACTACCTCTAACTCTGCAGTGTCTTAAGTCTCTCTTTAAGATATATGGCTGTCTTAACTACGTCTAACTCTGCAGTGTCTTAAGTCTCCCATTAAGATATATGGCTGTCTTAACTACGTCTAACTCTGCAGTGTCTTAAGTCTCCCATTAAGATATATGGCTGTCTTAACTACCTCTAACTCTGCAGTGTCTTAAGTCTCCCATTAAGATATATGGCTGTCTTAACTACGTCTAACTGTGCAGTGTCTTAAGTCTCCCATTAAGATATATGGCTGTCTTAACTACCTCTAACTCTGCAGTGTCTTAAGTCTCCCATTAAGATATATGGCTGTCTTAACTACCTCTAACTCTGCAGTGTCTTAAGTCTCCCATTAAGATATATGGCTGTCTTAACTACCTCTAACTCTGCAGTGTCTTAAGTCTCCCATTAAGATATATGGCTGTCTTAACTACCTCTAACTCTGCAGTGTCTTAATTCTCCCATTAAGATATATGGCTGTCTTAACTACCTCTAACTCTGCAGTGTCTTAAGTCTCCCATTAAGATATATGGCTGTCTTAACTACCTCTAACTCTGCAGTGTCTTAAGTCTCCCATTAAGATATATGGCTGTCTTAACTACCTCTAACTCTGCAGTGTCTTAAGTCTCCTATTAAGATATATGGCTGTCTTAACTACCTCTAACTCTGCAGTGTCTTAAGTCTCCCATTAAGATATATGGCTGTCTTAACTACCTCTAACTCTGCAGTGTCTTAAGTCTCCCATTAAGATATATGGCTGTCTTAACTACCTCTAACTCTGCAGTGTCTTAAGTCTCCCATTAAGATATATGGCTGTCTTAACTACCTCTAACTCTGCAGTGTCTTAAGTCTCCCATTAAGATATATGGCTGTCTTAACTACCTCTAACTCTGCAGTGTCTTAAGTCTCCCATTAAGATATATGGCTGTCTTAACTACCTCTAACTGTGCAGTGTCTTAAGTCCCTCATTAAGATATATGGCTGTCTTAACTACCTCTAACTCTGCAGTGTCTTAAGTCTCCCATTAAGATATATGGCTGTCTTAACTACGTCTAACTCTGCAGTGTCTTAAGTCTCCCATTAAGATATATGGCTGTCTTAACTACCTCTAACTCTGCAGTGTCTTAAGTCTCCCATTAAGATATATGACTGTCTTAACTACCTCTAACTCTGCAGTGTCTTAAGTCTCCCATTAAGATATATGGCTGTCTTAACTACCTCTAACTCTGCAGTGTCTTAAGTCTCCCATTAAGATATATGACTGTCTTAACTACCTCTAACTCTGCAGTGTCTTAAGTCTCCCATTAAGATATATGGCTGTCTTAACTACCTCTAACTCTGCAGTGTTTTAAGTCTCCCATTAAGATATATGACTGTCTTAACTACCTCTAACTCTGCAGTGTCTTAAGTCTCCCATTAAGATATATGGCTGTCTTAACTACCTCTAACTCTGCAGTGTCTTAAGTCCCTCATTAAGATATATGACTGTCTTAACTACCTCTAACTCTGCAGTGTCTTAAGTCTCTCATTAAGATATATGGCTGTCTTAACTACGTCTAACTCTGCAGTGTCTTAAGTCCCTCATTAAGATATATGGCTGTCTTAACTATGTCTAACTCTGCAGTGTCTTAAGTCTCCCATTAAGATATATGGCTGTCTTAACTACCTCTAACTCTGCAGTGTCTTAAGTCTCTCATTAAGATATATGGCTGTCTTAACTACATCTAACTGTGCAGTGTCTTAAGTCTCTCATTAAGATATATGGCTGTCTTAACTACGTCTAACTCTGCAGTGTCTTAAGTCTCTCATTAAGATATATGACTGTCTTAACTACCTCTAACTCTGCAGTGTCTTAAGTCTCTCATTAAGATATATGGCTGTCTTAACTACCTCTAACTCTGCAGTGTCTTAAGTCTCTCATTAAGATATATGGCTGTCTTAACTACGTCTAACTCTGCAGTGTCTTAAGTCTCTCATTAAGATATATCACTGTCTTAACTACCTTTAACCCTGCAGTGACTTCATCAAGGAAGGATCTGTATCAAATCCTCTGTTTGTTGTATAAGCTTACACCACCTTGTACCACACAGAATATTTAAAAATAAAAATAATGAAATTATTGTGTACAGTGCTCAGGTGCACTACAACTCATCAAAGGTGTATGTATAGTACATAGAATAATGTACAAATGTCAGGAAAGTGAACAGTGTATGAGTCATGATATACACACAGATACATGTGTGTGTGTATGGAGGGGGGATATCTGGTGTAGTGTTGGCGAATCTCAGGGAGCATGGAGGTTTTCAAGGATGCAGTGTCTCGACAACTAACAACTGATGCAGGTAGTTTGTTCCATGGAGGTTTTAAAGGATGCAGTGTCTCGACAGCTAACAACTGATGCAGGTAGTTTGTTCCATGGAGGTTTTAAAGGATGCAGTGTCTCGACAGCTAACATCTGATGCAGGTAGTTTGTTCCATGGAGGTTTTAAAGGATGCAGTGTCTCGACAACTAACAACTGATGCAGGTAGTTTGTTACATGGAGGTTTTAAAGGATGCAGTGTCTCGACAGCTAACAACTGATGCAGGGAGTTTGTTACATGGAGGTTTTAAAGGATGCAGTGTCTCGACAGCTAACAACTGATGCAGGTAGTTTGTTCCATGGGGGTTTTAAAGGATGCAGTGTCTCGACAGCTAACAACTGATGCAGGTAGTTTGTTACATGGAGGTTTTAAAGGATGCAGTGTCTCGACAGCTAACAACTGATGCAGGTAGTTTGTTCCATGGGGCTTTTAAAGGATGCAGTGTCTCGACAACTAACAACTGATGCAGGGAGTTTGTTACATGGAGGTTTTAAAGGATGCAGTGTCTCGACAACTAACAACTGATGCAAGGAGCTTGTTCCATGGATGTTTTAAAGGATGCAGAGTCTCGACAGCTAACAACTGATGCAGGGAGTTTGTTCCATGGATGTTTTAATGGATGCAGTGTCTCGACAGCTAACAACTGATGCAGGTAGTTTGTTCCATGGGGGTTTTAAAGGATGCAGTGTCTCGACAGCTAACAACTGATGCAGGTAGTTTGTTACATGGAGGTTTTAAAGGATGCAGTGTCTCGACAACTAACAACTGATGCAGGGAGTTTGTTACATGGAGGTTTTAAAGGATGCAGAGTCTCGACAGCTAACAACTGATGCAAGGAGTTTGTTCCATGGAGGTTTTAAAGGATGCAGTGTCTCGACAACTAACAACTGATGCAAGGAGCTTGTTCCATGGATGTTTTAAAGGATGCAGAGTCTCGACAGCTAACAACTGATGCAAGGAGTTTGTTCCATGGAGGTTTTAAAGGATGCAGTGTCTCGACAGCTAACAACTGATGCAGGGAGTTTGTTCTATGCTTCAGCAACTCTGAGCCTGAAAAAAACAAATATTCTTCTTCTTATCTCGTAACTCCTGAGAGAGTTGTAGGGACACCGTATTGACATACAAAGCTTCCTGGCATTTTAAGCCTGGTGGATCCCATCTCTCATCCTTCTCCAGGCCTGAGTACAGTAGATTTCTTCCAGAGAAAGATAGAAAGTGAGAGAGAGGAAGTGAGAGATATAGAGGAAGAATTGACCCCAGTACTTGACTGGCACTGAATATGTATATATATATATATATATAATATATAAGATCAAAAGATGGTTAAAAGAATTCCATGTATTTTATTGTGTAGAGTGCTTCTTATCCGATATCAGCATTGCTTTATTGTACTACAATAAAAATCACCTCCTACATATATATATATATAATATATAAGATCAAAAGATGGTTAAAAGAGTTCCATGTATTTTATTATGCGCATTTCAAAAACAAATATCATCATGCAATAATATTTGTGTTTTCATCAGATAAAATAGGAAGACATGATATGAAGGTTAAAAAACACTTGTGAACAGTGCAGTTTTAAATCAACATATTAAAACTGCACTGTTCACAAGTGTTTTTTAACCTTCATATCATGTCTTCCTATTTTATCTGATGAAAACACAAATATTATTGCATGATGATATTTGTTTTTGAAATGCGCATAATAAAATACATGGAACTCTTTTAACCATCTTTTGATCTTATATTATGTATACTCCAGTCCTACAAACTGTAGAGTGCTTCTTATCCGATATCTGCATTGCTTTATTGTACTACAATAAAACTCACCTCCTACATATATATATATCTATATATGTATATATATATATAGAGAGAGAGAGAGACAGAGTGAGAGAGAGGAAGTGAGAAAGAGATATGGAGGAAGAATCAACCCCCAGTACTAAACTGGTATTTTTTTTATCGACCTCGAAATGATGAAAGGCAAAGTTGACCTTGGCGGGATTTGAACTCAGAGAGCCGGAATACCTTAAAGCATTCTGTCCAACTTTCTAGCAACTCTGGCAGCTATTCTAGAATATTTACAGGATTCTAAATCTATGAAATTGTCTGCTAATCTACTTTTTTGTCAGGTATAACTGAGGTGAATTTGAGGTACTGGGCTACTGTTTCGAGCTGGTTGTGTGACCACTCAGAAGACACTGAACCTGTTGAAGATGTATATAAATATATAAATATATATATATATGCAGAGGTTATATTTAATTTGTTGGGATTCAACAAGCTTAAACATTTTATAACTGATATAAAGCACTCAACAGTTTAGTGGAGTAAATATTCAATATATTAATAAATGGAAACTATATTTATAAAACCATAATTATTTTATTATATATATTTCAAGGGCAACCAAGGCAAATTATGGTGCGCTTTCATCAGATAAAATACAGATTTGTTTTATAAATAAATATTGACATACCCGGAAAAAAGACAACCCTAACGGTTGGAGCTTCCTGGATAGTGGAGATAATCTTTTATTGAGGGTGATACAAAGTTATGAGTGAGTATGCAAATGAGTGTCAGAAAAATTGAAAAAAACAACAGTTTATTTAAATTAAACTGTTGGAAGAAAGGAGATGTAAAAGGGAGAGAGAAATATACATATATATACATATATATATATATATATATATATAAATATCAACAACATTAATAAATGGAAACTATTGCCACAAAACCATATTTACCTCACTATATATATTTCAAGGGTACCAACATTTTTGGTATGTTCTCATCAGATAAAATACAAAAGTTGTTTTACAGATAGTGACATATTCAAAACTAGAACTTAGCGTTTTGAATATGTCACTATCTGTAAAACAACTTTTGTATTTTATCTGATGAGAGCATACCAAAAAATGTTGGTACCCTTGAAATATATATAGTGAGGTAAATATGGTTTTGTGGCGATAGTTTCCATTTATTAATGTTGTTGATATTATACTCCAGAAGAAAACTGTAGAGTGCTTCTAATCTGTTACAAACTAAATTTGTTGAATAACCAATAAATTAAATAACTCATTGCTTATGTATATAAATATATATATCTATACGGGGTAACAAATAATAGTTATATGCAGTCCACTTAGATGTAGTCCAGTTATGGTACTCCGGGTAGTGGATGATATCAACGCTTGGCTAAGTTTGACTCAACAAGGCGTTTCCATAGTGATGCTGCGAGTACGCTGTAATTCCTATGTTGTAAACACTTGGAGTAATAATAAATCAGGAAAGAAGAGTGACACGGTTTGCTATACAAAAAAGGCTTTTAATCTCATTGCTGACAATTGTTTCTCTGAACTGGTAGGTCTAGAGATCGCTATCCGCTTATTTTCGCGTTACTCGATCGCCAATACAAAGTTATAACCAGTCAGTTCATCGGAGCTTGCGATGAACTGACTGGTTATAACTTTGTATTGGTGATTGAGTAACGTGAAAATAAGCGGATAGCGATCTCTAGACCTACCAGTTCAGAGAAACAATTGTCAGCAATGAGATTAAAAACCTTTTTTGTATAGCAAACCATGTCACTCTTCTTTCCTGATTTATATATATATATTTATATATATTTATTTATATATATATATTTATATATATATTTATATATATATATATATATATATATATATATATATATATATATATATATATATATATATATATGTATATATATATATGTATATAACTATATATATATATCACCTTGATCACCTTGACCGACCAGTCTGTCGGGCGTCCATTCGGCGCCGCTGGTCACAGCACGCCGTCCTTTCCTCTCTGGATCGTGATTTCTTCATCCATGTAGTCCCAATAGTATTCTTAAAATCGTAACTCCACCCTCGTGGAGGCCTTCCGTGTGGTCGTTTCCGAATCCCCAGCATGGCCTCAGCCGGATGGCTGAAACAGGTAAAAGAGTATATATGTATCCACCCCACACACACCTCTTCCTGAACATGCAACCCCGTTCTTCCCCCAACCCTTGCTTTCACATACACACACACACACACACACACGTACACCTACACACACACACCACCTTCAGCCCTCCCCGCTCGGACACCCCGTCTCCCTCTCCCCACTCCATCCGCCACCACCCCTACACACCCCACACCCTTCCACCACCTGTTTTACCCCATTTTAATTTTATTTTATTTTGATCATGCTTTTATTTTTAATTTCATTCGCACCGTTTCCTCCCACCCCTGTTCACTATATGTCTCTCCAACACTCCCCTACACACCCTTTGAACTCTCTTCCCACACACTTTTCACCTGAAGAAGGGCTTATGCCCGAAACGTCGTTCCCCACCACCACCCCACTCTCCAGAGCGTGAAATTAATAAACATTCGTTGTACTGCCTCTCTGTTTTGTTCCTGTTCAAATTTTCCATTATATATATATATATATATATATATATATATATATATATATATATATATAACAAAGAAGGTGTGGTAATGAACCAGCTGGACCTAAAGCACCAGAGTACTCAATACTTAGGGTAGTAGAGTGGGTAATAGGGAAAGAGTCAGGACCCCTGCCGTTTCGACAGTTAGATCCAAACTCATATATAAATGTAATTCATGGGAAAATAGAAAAACTCGACATAAGGAAGCTGTTAAAACAGCAAAATGCTGTCAAAATGGCGTTTAATAAAACTTTCCTGACATTTGTACATTAGTCTATGTACTATACTTGCACTTTTGATGAGTTGTAGTGCACCTGAGCACTGTACACAATAACTTCCATCCGGCGGGGTTGATAAAATAAAGTAGCAGTAATGTACTGGGTAATTGCTGGCCTTGTGCCAAAAGTAGAAACAATTATTATTATTACTATATCAAACATGAAACTAATATATTTCTTCATTGTACTGTGTTGGTTGCTTTGCTGTTTCTATTTACCTTTTGCATATATATATATTATCGTGTGCAGAGGATATATACAGACTGGAGAGGAACGAAGCTTGCATGCTCCGCTGGATGTGTAATAGTAATATACGTGAACAGCAAAGCATAAATGAACTAAGTGAGAAATTAGGAATAAGAGGGATCAGATGCTGTTTACTCGAGAGAAGACTACGTTGGTATGGTCACGTGATGCGCATGAAAGACGGCAGCTGTATAACAAAGTGCAGGGCGATCAAAATAGATGGAAGCTACAGAGTAGGCAGACCCAGAAAAACCTGGGACAACTTGATAAATTCCGACCTCACACACTTACACCTCTCCAAGACAATGTCACTGGACCGAGATCTTTGCCGCTACAGAGTCATACAGAAGACCCGCCTTGTCTCAGTACAAGGCGAAACCTACAGTCAGTAGGCACCTCCTAACCAAATATACACCCCATCCCACTACCCTTACCCCCACCCCCATCTACACCACCCCTTTCAATGTAAAGTTATGTTTGTGCCACAACATCCAGTCCGAAACAAATGAGGTCGTGTAGGTGTCACGACAAATAAAACACACAGTCCACGCTGTAATGTGGCCGTGTAGGTAACACGGTAAAAACCTCCCAGTCCACACTGTAAATGTGGTTGGTGTTAGGAAGGGCATCCAGCCGTAGAAAATCCGCCAGACAGTCCTATGCGAGCAAGACAACCACTCTTGCCTCAAGTGGGAAAATTCCTGTCTAAACCCATGCAAGCGTGGAAGATAGATGTTAAACGGTGATGATGATGATGATGATCATCACCATTTAAAGTCAATATATTTATATATATGTCATCATCATCATCATCGATTAATGTCCATCTTCCATGCTAGCATGGGTTAGACGGGTCCTATTTTGAGGTAAATTGTGTCGGGTGACCGTGTCTCGCTCAAATAGGGGTGTTTCTGGGTGGTTTTCTATGACTGGATGCACTTCCTAGCCCTAACCACATTTACAGTGTGGACTGGGTGCTTGTTGCCGTTTCTTTTACACGTCCACTTGTATATATATATATATATATAACAAACAAAGTGTGGTAAGGAACCAGGTGGACCATAACGCACCAGAGTACTCAATACTGGGAAGTAGAGTGGGTAATAGCTGCCGAAATGGCCAGAGCTCTGCCATCGGGGTCCTGACTCTTTTTCTATCAAAAATCACGAGCACTCTATCTCAAAATTATTTTTGAAAAGCATAAGAAATGTGCAACCGGTAAAAACTTAAATCAAAAACTGAATACTAACTAATACTTATTACTAACTAATACTTATTCCTAATTAAACTATTTTTCACTGGGAAAAATTTGTCAGCATTTTCTTTTCTTTTTTACTAATATATCACAACTCGTGTGTCACACCTCTATTTTTTAAATATATATATATATATATATATATATATATACTCAATACATAAACAGAGAAAGCCTTAAGCAATACTCCGACCAACTCCATCTCACTCAACAAACATTAGGATATACCTAAGTATTATCCCAGTTTAGTGTTTGGGCTGCTAACTATTCAGTATTTCGTGGATAGCTGGTTGTATTATTTTATATGAGACATTATTAAATATCTCTTTCCTTCCAGACGATGGCTTCGTTATAAGATTTCTACAATTTGGGATAAATAATGTCCAGGTTATGTAGAAACTTGTATATAATCCATAGTTTTATACACAAGCGGACTCTTATAAACTCATCGGTGGATGCCCAAATAATATCGATATAAGAATTATATCGACATTAATAGAATGGACACACACACATATATGCACAGCTGTGAGGTCAATTTTGGGGAGGGACTAGGCTGGTGTTTCTAGCAGGATGTGTGACTTCTCAGAAGACACTAGACCAGTTATTGGTGTAAACACACAAGCAGGTGAACATTCACGCATGAACGCACAGGAAAAATGACGGACAACGCCCACAATATACATACATGTATACACACGAATATACATGTATATCTAAGTATATATATGCCCATATACAAACACACACATACATGCATATATATATATATATATATATATATATATATATATATATATATATATATATATACACACATACATACATATATATATATATATATATATATATATATATATATATATATATATACACACATACATATATATATACACACACACATATAGATAGATAGATAGAATTATATATATACATATGTGTATATATATATACACATATATATATATATATACACACACATATATATATATATATACATATAGATTCAGATATGTGTACATGCATGCATACACATATACCTACACACACATGCACATAGGTACATGTATATACATATATATATATATATACATACATGCATACACACTTGCACATACATACATTAATAAATACATCAATATATATATGTATATATAAATACATCAATATATACTTAAATAGAATACAAAGACTACGCCTCTGTAACGCAGTGTTACATTAGTATATATATACAAATTGTATATATATATATATATATATATATACACACACATATATATACACATATATAAAAATATGCCACTCTACCTGGCATTCGTTGATCTCGAGAAAGCCTTTGACAGAGTCCCCTGTGCTATAATCTGGTGGGTTCTTAGAAAACTAGGAGTAGATGAATGGCTTGTGAAAGCTGTACAAGCCATGTATAGGGGAGCAGTCAGCAAAGTTAGGATTAGCAATGAGTATAGCGGGGAATTTAGCGTACAGGTTGGGGTCAACCAGGGCTCTGTTCTTAGCCCTCTCCTATTCATCATAGTCCTGCAGGCAATAACGGAGGAGTTTAAGACCGGATGCCCATGGGAACTCCTGTATGCTGATGACCTCGCACTTATAGCTGAATCTATGGTAGAACTAGAGAAGAAATTCCAAACTTGGAAGCAGGGACTAGAAAGAAAGGGTCTCAAAGTCAACATGACAAAGACTAAGGTCCTTGTAAGTAGACGAGAAAACAGAACCCAGATTCCCTCAGGGAAATGGCCTTGCTCATTATGTAGGAAAGGTGTAGGTAGGAACTCCATTCTCTGCCCCAAATGCAAACAATGGGTACACAAGAGATGTAGAGGGATCTCAGGAAGCTTAATTAAGAATGTAGGCTTCACATGCAGCAGCTGTGCTGGGAAAACAAACAGCAAACAGCCACAGAAAACAAGTACCACCAATCTCTGGGAGGCCTCTGTAGAAACAGTAGACAGCTTCTGCTACCTAGGTGACCGAATTAGCAGCGGAGGTGGGTGTTCGGAAAGTACAATAACTAGGGTAAGAACAGGATGGAAGAAGTTCAGGGAGCTACTGCCACTGCTAGCTGCAAAAAGGCTTCTCCCTCAAAATGAAAGGCAGACTGTATGATGTGTGTATACGAACAGCAATGTTACATGGTAGTGAGACCTGGGCGCTGAAGGTGGAAGACTTACGTAGATTAGAGAGAAACGAAGCCTGCATGCTCCAATGGATGTGTAACAGTAATATACGCGAACGGCAAAGCATAAATGAATTGAGAGAGAGACTGAGCATAAGAGGAATCAAATGCTGTGTGCAGTAGTGGAGGTTGTGTTGGTATGGACATGTGAAGCGTATGAAGGATGACAGCTGCATAAAAAGGTGCAGAGCACTAGAAGTCGATGGATGAAGAAGACCTGGGATGAGGTGATAAAAGCCGACCTTACCCAATTACACCTCTCAAAGGCGATGACACACGACCGTGACCTCTGGCGTCACGCAGTAATTCAGAAGACCCGACCCCCCATGGGTACAAGCTGAAGCATATAGACAATATGCCTCCACACCCACCCACTCTAAAGTGTAGGTGCCACGGAAAAAGCACCCAGCACTCACTGTAAATGAGGTTGGTGTTAGGAAGGGCATCCAGCTGTAGAAGTCAAGCCAAATCAGTTCCTGTATGAGCAAGGCATGGTCAACCAACCAGACACTGCCCACAACAGGACAACCCATCTAACCCATGCTAGCGCGGAAGAACGGACGTAAAACGGTGATGATGATGATGATGATATATATATACATATATATATATGTATATATATATATATATTTAATATAGAAAAGCTTCTACAGGATTAGAACTGTTTCATTCGTGAGAAATCATCAGGAAGGTGACTGTCCAAGTAACATGGTATTTATACTTTTTCTGGTGGTTTATACTCTATTTATACTCTGCTTTGTATTGAGTACCTTCCTTACTGTGGTTACCCCCGATTGAGCCCGGGATAAACTTATCTTATGTGTATATGTATATATATATATATATATATATATATATATATCACCATCGTTTAATGTCCATTTCCCATGCTTGCATGGGTCAAATGGGTCTTCCACGTCATGAGACAAATCGGGCCAGATTTGGCCAGATTTGGCCACACCATATCTTGTTTAGATGGATCTGTAAATTTGGCTGAGTATTTTACAGTAGGATGCCCTTCCTAACACCAACCACATTTACAGTGTGGACTGGGAACCTTTTTACCGTGTTTCCTACACGACCACTTTACAGCGTGGAATGTGTTTTTTTTTGTATATATATATATATAAGTTAAAACAATGAAATAAAAAAATCAAGTCATTAGAAATATACTTCACTGCTTTGCGATCGTTTCTAGGTGATGATAATACATCGTAACTATACTTCGTTATCGACCTATGTAACGAAGTATAGTTACGATGTATTATCATCACCTAGAAACGATCGTAAAGCAGTGAAGTATATTTCTAATGACTTGATTTCTTATTTCATTGTTTTAACTTATATCATGACTCTGTTTTCCTTTTAATGTTTTATTGTTTTCCGGGATTTATTTTAACCTACAACATTTTCAACATATGGATTACATTGAGTTCTTCATGCAGACTAGACCCCACAACTTACCGTGGATACCTCTGTGCATATATATATATATATATATATATATATATATATATATATATATGGTAAGGCGGCCGGACCATCGGGAATAGTTGCTGAGATGCTGAAGGCATCAGGGGACGTAGGCACTAAACTGGTTGCACGCATAATCAATCAGGCTATATATGGTGGTGTCATACCCAAAGACTGGTGCAGCAGTATTCTCATAAATTGCTACAAAGGTAAAGGGGATGCTTTGGAGAGGAGCAATTATAGGGGTATAAAACTGATAGATCAGGTTATGAAAGTGGCAGAAAGGATTTTAGCACAACTAATTAGAGAAAGGGTCAAACTAGATGAGATGCAGTTTGGTTTTGTGCCTGGGAAGAGTACAACAGATGCCCTCTTCTTGGTGAGACAAATGCAAGAGAGGTTCTTAGAGAAGAATAAGCCACTATACTTGGCCTTTGTTGACCTAGAGAAGGCCTTTGATAGAGTACCCCGATCTGTCATCTGGTGGTCCCTAAGGAAGCTGGGTGTTGAGGAATGGCTTGTAAGGACAGTGCAAACTTTGTACAGAGGTACTCTCAGTAAAGTCAGGGTAGGAATGGAGTTTAGTGAGGAATTCCAGATACAAGTAGGAGTACATCAGGGTTCGGTCCTCAGCCCGCTCTTGTTCATTATAGTCCTCCAAGCCATAACAGAGGAGTTTAAGACTGGCTGTCCATGGGAACTTCTCTATGCTGACGATCTGGCTCTTATGGCAGAATCAGTAGAGGAGCTAGAGAATAAATTCCGGCTATGGAAACAGCAGTTGGAAGCAAGAGGACTGAGAGTAAATCTAGCTAAGACAAAAGTGTTGATGAGTAGAAAAGAGGACAAAACCCTGATTCCGTCAGGGAAATGGCCATGTTCGATATGCAGAAAAGGAACTGGCATAAATTCTATAAAATGCACACAATGTAGGTCCTGGGTACACAAGAGATGTAGCGGGATAGCAGGCAAACTAACAGGTAGGGAGAAATATGTATGCAGTAGATGTACAGGGAAATTAGACAGTAGAAGTCGCACTGATAGACACATTTTTCAAATGCGAGAGGGCGCTATAGAAGTGGTGGATAGCTTCCGGTACCTAGGAGATCAGATTAGCATGGGAGGAGGGTGTTCCGAGGCCATAGTATCTAGAATAAGGACGGGTTGGAAGAAGTTTAGGGAGCTGCTTCCTCTGTTGACGAAGAAGGGTTTCTCCCTGCGTACGAAAGGCCGGTTGTATGATGCCTGTGTGAGGAGCGCGATGCTGCATGGTAGTGAGACATGGGCAGCTACCGCAGAAGATATGCGACGGCTGGAGAGAAATGAAGCAAGCATGCTCCGTTGGATGTGCAGTGTAAATGTGCGTGAACGACCCAGCATAAATGTGTTGAGAGAGAAACTGTGTCTGAGAGGGATAGAATGTAGTGTACGGGAGAGGAGACTGAGGTGGTATGGACATGTGATGCGCATGGAGGATGACCGATGGGTGAAGAAGTGCCAGGAAATGCCAGTTGAAGGAAGACGTAGTAGAGGTAGACCACGAAAAACATGGGCGGAGGTGGTGAGAACAGACCTCAGATCATTGAAGCTCACGGTGGAGATGACGAGGGACCGTGACGAGTGGAGAGATGCTGTGCTGAATAAGACCCGTCCCACCCTTGCAAGCAGGGAAAAGCGGACGTAAAATGATGATGATGATGATGATGATGATGATGATATATATATATATAACTGTTTCTACTTTAGGCACAAGGCCAGCAAATACCCAGTGCATTACTGGTACTTTATTTTATCGACCCCGTAAGGATGAAAGGCAAAGTCAACCTCGGCGGGATTTGAACTCAGACTGTAAAGGGACGTAACTATGCTGGAAAGCATGGCGTCTGACCCTCTACCGATACTGCCACTCAACGAAGGAAATGTGATAAGGAACCAGGTGGACCATAACGCACCAAAGTACTCAATACTTAGGGTAATAGAGTGGGTAATAGGAACGAGGCTGAGCTCAAGCCGTTTCGACGGCTAATTCTGGACTAAAAATTAGCCGTCGAAACGGCTTGAGCTCAGCCTCGTTACTATATATATATATATATATATATATATATATATATATACGCACATACACATATATATATATATCACCATTATCATCGTTTAACGTCCATTTTCCATGCTTGCATGGTCAGATTTGGCCGAGTATTTTACAGCAGGATGTCCTTCCTAACCCTAACCACATTTACAGTGTATATCATCATCTTCATTTAACCTGTTGACTGCTGTGTATATTTTACACAGCTGTTGTTGCTGTGTTGGGAGGGGGTTCATCAAAATGAAGTTATGAACTGTTAGAAACGAGTTATCTCATCTGTGTCACTGAAGAGGTTAATGTCTATCTTCCACGCGAGCATGGGTTAGACAGGTTTGTCCCATTAGAGGCAAGTTGGGTCGGGTGACCGTGTCTTGCTCATATAGGACTGTTTCTGGCTGGTTTTCTAACGTCAACCACATTACAGGGTGGACTGGGTGCATTTTCTTGTGTCACCAACCTGAACATGTTACAGTGTGGACTGGGAGCTTTTTGTCATGTCACCAACATAACCAATTTACAGTGTGGACTGGGTGCTTTTCATTGTGTCACCAACACGACCGACCACCTTTCAGGGGGCACTGGGTGCTATTTGTCATGTCACCAATAAGACCACCTTTCAGGGTGGACTGGGTGCTTTTTGACATGTCACCAACCTGAACATGTTACAGGGTGGACTGGTTGGTTTATCTTGTGTCACCAACCTGAACATGTTACAGGGTAGACTGGCTGGTTTATCTCATGTCACCAACCTGAACATGTTACAGGGTAGACTGGCTGGTTTATCTCGTGTCACCAACCTGAACATGTTACAGGGTGGACTGGTTGGTTTATCTCGTGTCACCAACCTGAACATGTTACAGGGTGGACTGGTTGGTTTATCTCGTGTCACCAACCTGAACATGTTACAGGGTGGACTGGTTGGTTTATCTCGTGTCACCAACCTGAACATGTTACAGGGTGGACTGGTTGGTTTATCTCATGTCACCAACCTGAACATGTTACAGGGTGAACTGGTTGGTTTATCTCGTGTCACCAACCTGAACATGTTACAGGGTGGACTGGTTGGTTTATCTCGTGTCACCAACCTGAACATGTTACAGGGTAGACTGGTTGGTTTATCTCGTGTCACCAACCTGAACATGTTACAGGGTAGACTGGTTGGTTTATCTCGTGTCACCAACCTGAACATGTTACAGGGTAGACTGGTTGGTTTATCTCGTGTCACCAACCTGAACATGTTACAGGGTGGACTGGTTGGTTTATCTTGTGTCACCAACCTGAACATGTTACAGGGTAGACTGGTTGGTTTATCTCGTGTCACCAACCTGAACATGTTACAGGGTAGACTGGTTGGTTTATCTCGTGTCACCAGCCTGAACATGTTACAGGGTAGAATGGTTGGTTTATCTCATGTCACCAACCTGAACATGTTACAGGGTAGACTGGTTGGTTTATCTCGTGTCACCAACCTGAACATGTTACAGGGTGGACTGGTTGGTTTATCTTGTGTCACCAACCTGAACATGTTACAGGGTAGAATGGCTGGTTTTTGTCATGTCACCAACACAACCACCCTGTAGGAGAGTCATGTTGGTACCATGACAAAAAGTACTCAGTGCACCCAGTCCACTCTGTAATGTCTTTGGTCACGTCAATTGTGTGAGCCAACAGTTCTGTTGATTGGACAACTGGAATACTTGTCAGAACATATGGAGTGTGTGTTGAGGGGATCTATACCTCTGTGTGTATATATATGAAGGACTAGCATCTGAAACATCTAGAACACTCTTCCTGCTATATCAAGCATTAAACTAATATATTCCTTCAATATACAGTACTGATTGTGTTGCTATTTCTGTTTACCTTTTACATACATATATATATGTATATATATATATATATATAGATGTGTGTATATATATATATATATGTGCCTTACCTAAATACAAAGTAAAAACCTACTACAGTCAGTAGGCATCTCTA
>OZ024765.1:22519119-22554119 GCA_964016885.1 Eledone cirrhosa
TGAGACATGACAGGACAGTGGTGTAGACAGTGGTAATAACTGGTACAGTAACTGGTGTGAGACATGACAGGACAGTGGTGTAGACAGAGGTAATAACTGGTACAGTAACTGGTGTGAGACATGACTTGACAGTGGTGTAGACAGTGGTAATAACTGGTACAGTAACTGGTGTGAGACATGACAGGACAGTGGTGTAGACAGAGGTAATAACTGGTACAGTAACTGGTGTGAGACATGACTGGACAGTGGCGTAGACAGAGGTAATAACTGGTACAGTAACTGGTGTGAGACATGACAGGACAGTGGTATAGACAGAGGTAATAACTGGTACAGTAACTGGTGTGACACATGACAGGACAGTGGTGTAGACAGAGGTAATAACTGGTACAGTAACTGGTGTGACACATGACTGGACAGTGGTGTAGACAGAGGTAATAACTGGTACAGTAACTGGTGTGAGACATGACAGGACAGTGGTGTAGACAGTGGTAATAACTGGTACAGTAACTGGTGTGAGACATGAAAGGACAGTGGTGTAGACAGAGGTAATAACTGGTACAGTAACTGGTGTGAGACATGACAGGACAGTGGTGTAGACAGAGGTAATAACTGGTACAGTAACTGGTGTGAGACATGACAGGTCAGTGGTGTAGACAGAGGTAATAACTGGTACAGTAACTGGTGTGAGACATGACAGGACAGTGGTGTAGACAGTGGTAATAACTGGTACAGGAACTGGTGTGAGACATGACAGGACAGTGGTGTAGACAGTGGTAATAACTGGTACAGTAACTGGTGTGAGACATGACAGGACAGTGGTGTAGACAGTGGTAATAACTGGTACAGTAACTGGTGTGAGACATGACAGGACAGTGGTGTAGACAGTGGTAATAACTGGTACAGTAACTGGTGTGAGACATGACAGGACAGTGGTGTAGACAGAGGTAATAACTGGTACAGTAACTGGTGTGAGACATGACTTGACAGTGGTGTAGACAGTGGTAATAACTGGTACAGTAACTGGTGTGAGACATGACAGGACAGTGGTGTAGACAGAGGTAATAACTGGTACAGTAACTGGTGTGAGACATGACTGGACAGTGGCGTAGACAGAGGTAATAACTGGTACAGTAACTGGTGTGAGACATGACAGGACAGTGGTATAGACAGAGGTAATAACTGGTACAGTAACTGGTGTGACACATGACAGGACAGTGGTGTAGACAGAGGTAATAACTGGTACAGTAACTGGTGTGACACATGACTGGACAGTGGTGTGGACAGAGGTAATAACTGGTACAGTAACTGGTGTGAGACATGACAGGACAGTGGTGTAGACAGTGGTAATAACTGGTACAGTAACTGGTGTGAGACATGAAAGGACAGTGGTGTAGACAGAGGTAATAACTGGTACAGTAACTGGTGTGAGACATGACTGTACAGTGGTGTAGACAGAGGTAATAACTGGTACAGTAACTGGTGTGAGACATGACTGGACAGTGGTGTAGACAGAGGTAATAACTGGTACAGTAACTGGTGTGAGACATGACTGGACAGTGGTGTAGACAGAGGTAATAACTGGTACAGTAACTGGTGTGAGACATGACAGGACAGTGGTGTAGACAGAGGTAATAACTGGTACAGTAACTGGTGTGAGACATGACTGGACAGTGGTGTAGACAGAGGTAATAACTGGTACAGTAACTGGTGTGAGACATGACTGGACAGTGGTGTAGACAGAGGTAATAACTGGTACAGTAACTGGTGTGAGACATGACTGGACAGTGGCGTAGACAGAGGTAATAACTGGTACAGTAACTGGTGTGAGACATGACAGAACAGTGGTGTAGACAGAGGTAATAACTGGTACAGTAACTGGTGTGACACATGACAGGACAGTGGTGTAGACAGAGGTAATAACTGGTACAGTAACTGGTGTGAGACATGACAGGACAGTGGTGTAGACAGAAGTAATAACTGGTACAGTAACTGGTGTGAGACATAACTGGACAGTGGTGTAGACAGAGGTAATAACTGGTACAGTAACTGGTGTGAGACATGACTGGACAGTGGTGTAGACAGAGGTAATAACTGGTACAGTAACTGGTGTGAGACATGATAGGACAGTGGTGTAGACAGAAGTAATAACTGGTACAGTAACTGGTGTGAGACATGACTGGACAGTGGTGTAGACAGAAGTAATAACTGGTACAGTAACTGGTGTGAGACATGACTGGACAGTGGTGTAGACAGAAGTAATAACTGGTGCAGTAACTGGTGTGAGACATGACAGGACAGTGGTGTAGACAGTGGTAATAACTGGTACAGTAACTGGTGTGAGACATGAGAGGACAGTGGTGTAGACAGAGGTAATAACTGGTACAGTAACTGGTGTGACACATGACTGGACAGTGGTGTAGACAGAGGTAATAACTGGTACAGTAACTGGTGTGAGACATGAGAGGACAGTGGTGTAGACAGAGGTAATAACTGGTACAGTAACTGGTGTGACACATGACTGGACAGTGGTGTAGACAGAGGTAATAACTGGTACAGTAACTGGTGTGAGACATGACAGGACAGTGGTGTAGACAGTGGTAATAACTGGTACAGTAACTGGTGTGAGACATGAGAGGACAGTGGTGTAGACAGAGGTAATAACTGGTACAGTAACTGGTGTGACACATGACTGGACAGTGGTGTAGACAGAGGTAATAACTGGTACAGTAACTGGTGTGACACATGACTGGACAGTGGTGTAGACAGTGGTAATAACTGGTACAGTAACTGGTGTGAGACATGGCTGGACAGTGGTGTAGACAGAGGTAATAACTGGTACAGTAACTGGTGTGACACATGACTGGACAGTGGTGTAGACAGAGGTAATAACTGGTACAGTAACTGGTGTGACACATGACTGGACAGTGGTGTAGACAGTGGTAATAACTGGTACAGTAACTGGTGTGACACATGACTGGACAGTGGTGTAGACAGAGGTAATAACTGGTACAGTAACTGGTGTGAGACATGACTGGACAGTGGTGTAGACAGAGGTAATAACTGGTACAGTAACTGGTGTGAGACATGACAGGACAGTGGTGTAGACAGTGGTAATAACTGGTACAGTAACTGGTGTGAGACATGACAGGACAGTGGTGTAGACAGAGGTAATAACTGGTACAGTAACTGGTGTGAGACATGACTGGACAGTGGTGTAGACAGAGGTAATAACTGGTACAGTAACTGGTGTGAGACATGACAGGACAGTGGTGTAGACAGTGGTAATAACTGGTACAGTAACTGGTGTGAGACATGACAGGACAGTGGTGTAGACAGAGGTAATAACTGGTACAGTAACTGGTGTGAGACATGACTGGACAGTGGTGTAGACAGAGGTAATAACTGGTACAGTAACTGGTGTGAGACATGACAGGACAGTGGTGTAGACAGTGGTAATAACTGGTATAGTAACTGGTGTGAGACATGACAGGACAGTGGTGTAGACAGAGGTAATAACTGGTACAGTAACTGGTGTGAGACATGACTGGACAGTGGTGTAGACAGAGGTAATAACTGGTACAGTAACTGGTGTGAGACATGACAGGACAGTGGTGTAGACAGTGGTAATAACTGGTACAGTAACTGGTGTGAGACATGACAGGACAGTGGTGTAGACAGAGGTAATAACTGGTACAGTAACTGGTGTGAGACATGACTGGACAGTGGTGTAGACAGAGGTAATAACTGGTACAGTAACTGGTGTGAGACATGACAGGACAGTGGTGTAGACAGTGGTAATAACTGGTACAGTAACTGGTGTGAGACATGACAGGACAGTGGTGTAGACAGTGGTAATAACTGGTACAGTAACTGGTGTGAGACATGACAGGACAGTGGTGTAGACAGTGGTAATAACTGGTACAGTAACTGGTGTGAGACATGACAGGACAGTGGTGTAGACAGTGGTAATAACTGGTACAGTAACTGGTGTGAGACATGACAGGACAGTGGTGTAGACAGTGGTAATAACTGGTACAGTAACTGGTGTGAGACATGACAGGACAGTGGTGTAGACAGTGGTAATAACTGGTACAGTAACTGGTGTGAGACATGACAGGACAGTGGTGTAGACAGAGGTAATAACTGGTACAGTAACTGGTGTGAGACATGACTTGACAGTGGTGTAGACAGTGGTAATAACTGGTACAGTAACTGGTGTGAGACATGACAGGACAGTGGTGTAGACAGAGGTAATAACTGGTACAGTAACTGGTGTGAGACATGACTGGACAGTGGCGTAGACAGAGGTAATAACTGGTACAGTAACTGGTGTGAGACATGACAGGACAGTGGTATAGACAGAGGTAATAACTGGTACAGTAACTGGTGTGACACATGACCGGACAGTGGTGTAGACAGAGGTAATAACTGGTACAGTAACTGGTGTGACACATGACTGGACAGTGGTGTAGACAGAGGTAATAACTGGTACAGTAACTGGTGTGAGACATGACAGGACAGTGGTGTAGACAGTGGTAATAACTGGTACAGTAACTGGTGTGAGACATGAAAGGACAGTGGTGTAGACAGAGGTAATAACTGGTACAGTAACTGGTGTGAGACATGACAGGACAGTGGTGTAGACAGAGGTAATAACTGGTACAGTAACTGGTGTGAGACATGACAGGTCAGTGGTGTAGACAGAGGTAATAACTGGTACAGTAACTGGTGTGAGACATGACAGGACAGTGGTGTAGACAGTGGTAATAACTGGTACAGGAACTGGTGTGAGACATGACAGGACAGTGGTGTAGACAGTGGTAATAACTGGTACAGTAACTGGTGTGAGACATGACAGGACAGTGGTGTAGACAGTGGTAATAACTGGTACAGTAACTGGTGTGAGACATGACAGGACAGTGGTGTAGACAGTGGTAATAACTGGTACAGTAACTGGTGTGAGACATGACAGGACAGTGGTGTAGACAGAGGTAATAACTGGTACAGTAACTGGTGTGAGACATGACTTGACAGTGGTGTAGACAGTGGTAATAACTGGTACAGTAACTGGTGTGAGACATGACAGGACAGTGGTGTAGACAGAGGTAATAACTGGTACAGTAACTGGTGTGAGACATGACTGGACAGTGGCGTAGACAGAGGTAATAACTGGTACAGTAACTGGTGTGAGACATGACAGGACAGTGGTATAGACAGAGGTAATAACTGGTACAGTAACTGGTGTGACACATGACAGGACAGTGGTGTAGACAGAGGTAATAACTGGTACAGTAACTGGTGTGACACATGACTGGACAGTGGTGTAGACAGAGGTAATAACTGGTACAGTAACTGGTGTGAGACATGACAGGACAGTGGTGTAGACAGTGGTAATAACTGGTACAGTAACTGGTGTGAGACATGAAAGGACAGTGGTGTAGACAGAGGTAATAACTGGTACAGTAACTGGTGTGAGACATGACTGTACAGTGGTGTAGACAGAGGTAATAACTGGTACAGTAACTGGTGTGAGACATGACTGGACAGTGGTGTAGACAGAGGTAATAACTGGTACAGTAACTGGTGTGAGACATGACTGGACAGTGGTGTAGACAGAGGTAATAACTGGTACAGTAACTGGTGTGAGACATGACAGGACAGTGGTGTAGACAGAGGTAATAACTGGTACAGTAACTGGTGTGAGACATGACTGGACAGTGGTGTAGACAGAGGTAATAACTGGTACAGTAACTGGTGTGAGACATGACTGGACAGTGGTGTAGACAGAGGTAATAACTGGTACAGTAACTGGTGTGAGACATGACTGGACAGTGGCGTAGACAGAGGTAATAACTGGTACAGTAACTGGTGTGAGACATGACAGAACAGTGGTGTAGACAGAGGTAATAACTGGTACAGTAACTGGTGTGACACATGACAGGACAGTGGTGTAGACAGAGGTAATAACTGGTACAGTAACTGGTGTGAGACATGACAGGACAGTGGTGTAGACAGAAGTAATAACTGGTACAGTAACTGGTGTGAGACATAACTGGACAGTGGTGTAGACAGAGGTAATAACTGGTACAGTAACTGGTGTGAGACATGACTGGACAGTGGTGTAGACAGAGGTAATAACTGGTACAGTAACTGGTGTGAGACATGATAGGACAGTGGTGTAGACAGAAGTAATAACTGGTACAGTAACTGGTGTGAGACATGACTGGACAGTGGTGTAGACAGAAGTAATAACTGGTACAGTAACTGGTGTGAGACATGACTGGACAGTGGTGTAGACAGAAGTAATAACTGGTACAGTAACTGGTGTGAGACATGACAGGACAGTGGTGTAGACAGTGGTAATAACTGGTACAGTAACTGGTGTGAGACATGAGAGGACAGTGGTGTAGACAGAGGTAATAACTGGTACAGTAACTGGTGTGACACATGACTGGACAGTGGTGTAGACAGAGGTAATAACTGGTACAGTAACTGGTGTGAGACATGAGAGGACAGTGGTGTAGACAGAGGTAATAACTGGTACAGTAACTGGTGTGACACATGACTGGACAGTGGTGTAGACAGAGGTAATAACTGGTACAGTAACTGGTGTGAGACATGACAGGACAGTGGTGTAGACAGTGGTAATAACTGGTACAGTAACTGGTGTGAGACATGAGAGGACAGTGGTGTAGACAGAGGTAATAACTGGTACAGTAACTGGTGTGACACATGACTGGACAGTGGTGTAGACAGAGGTAATAACTGGTACAGTAACTGGTGTGACACATGACTGGACAGTGGTGTAGACAGTGGTAATAACTGGTACAGTAACTGGTGTGAGACATGGCTGGACAGTGGTGTAGACAGAGGTAATAACTGGTACAGTAACTGGTGTGACACATGACTGGACAGTGGTGTAGACAGAGGTAATAACTGGTACAGTAACTGGTGTGACACATGACTGGACAGTGGTGTAGACAGTGGTAATAACTGGTACAGTAACTGGTGTGACACATGACTGGACAGTGGTGTAGACAGAGGTAATAACTGGTACAGTAACTGGTGTGAGACATGACTGGACAGTGGTGTAGACAGTGGTAATAACTGGTACAGTAACTGGTGTGAGACATGACTGGACAGTGGTGTAGACAGAGGTAATAACTGGTACAGTAACTGGTGTGAGACATGACAGGACAGTGGTGTAGACAGTGGTAATAACTGGTACAGTAACTGGTGTGAGACATGACAGGACAGTGGTGTAGACAGAGGTAATAACTGGTACAGTAACTGGTGTGAGACATGACTGGACAGTGGTGTAGACAGAGGTAATAACTGGTACAGTAACTGGTGTGAGACATGACAGGACAGTGGTGTAGACAGTGGTAATAACTGGTACAGTAACTGGTGTGAGACATGACAGGACAGTGGTGTAGACAGAGGTAATAACTGGTACAGTAACTGGTGTGAGACATGACTGGACAGTGGTGTAGACAGAGGTAATAACTGGTACAGTAACTGGTGTGAGACATGACAGGACAGTGGTGTAGACAGTGGTAATAACTGGTATAGTAACTGGTGTGAGACATGACAGGACAGTGGTGTAGACAGTGGTAATAACTGGTATAGTAACTGGTGTGAGACATGACAGGACAGTGGTGTAGACAGAGGTAATAACTGGTACAGTAACTGGTGTGAGACATGACTGTACAGTGGTGTAGACAGAGGTAATAACTGGTACAGTAACTGGTGTGAGACATGACTGGACAGTGGTGTAGACAGAGGTAATAACTGGTACAGTAACTGGTGTGAGACATGACTGGACAGTGGCGTAGACAGAGGTAATAACTGGTACAGTAACTGGTGTGAGACATGACAGGACAGTGGTATAGACAGAGGTAATAACTGGTACAGTAACTGGTGTGACACATGACAGGACAGTGGTGTAGACAGAGGTAATAACTGGTACAGTAACTGGTGTGACACATGACTGGACAGTGGTGTAGACAGAGGTAATAACTGGTACAGTAACTGGTGTGAGACATGACAGGACAGTGGTGTAGACAGTGGTAATAACTGGTACAGTAACTGGTGTGAGACATGAAAGGACAGTGGTGTAGACAGAGGTAATAACTGGTACAGTAACTGGTGTGAGACATGACTGTACAGTGGTGTAGACAGAGGTAATAACTGGTACAGTAACTGGTGTGAGACATGACTGGACAGTGGTGTAGACAGAGGTAATAACTGGTACAGTAACTGGTGTGAGACATGACTGGACAGTGGTGTAGACAGAGGTAATAACTGGTACAGTAACTGGTGTGAGACATGACAGGACAGTGGTGTAGACAGAGGTAATAACTGGTACAGTAACTGGTGTGAGACATGACTGGACAGTGGTGTAGACAGAGGTAATAACTGGTACAGTAACTGGTGTGAGACATGACTGGACAGTGGTGTAGACAGAGGTAATAACTGGTACAGTAACTGGTGTGAGACATGACTGGACAGTGGCGTAGACAGAGGTAATAACTGGTACAGTAACTGGTGTGAGACATGACAGGACAGTGGTGTAGACAGAGGTAATAACTGGTACAGTAACTGGTGTGACACATGACAGGACAGTGGTGTAGACAGAGGTAATAACTGGTACAGTAACTGGTGTGAGACATGACAGGACAGTGGTGTAGACAGAAGTAATAACTGGTACAGTAACTGGTGTGAGACATAACTGGACAGTGGTGTAGACAGAGGTAATAACTGGTACAGTAACTGGTGTGAGACATGACTGGACAGTGGTGTAGACAGAGGTAATAACTGGTACAGTAACTGGTGTGAGACATGATAGGACAGTGGTGTAGACAGAAGTAATAACTGGTACAGTAACTGGTGTGAGACATGACTGGACAGTGGTGTAGACAGAAGTAATAACTGGTACAGTAACTGGTGTGAGACATGACTGGACAGTGGTGTAGACAGAAGTAATAACTGGTACAGTAACTGGTGTGAGACATGACAGGACAGTGGTGTAGACAGTGGTAATAACTGGTACAGTAACTGGTGTGAGACATGAGAGGACAGTGGTGTAGACAGAGGTAATAACTGGTACAGTAACTGGTGTGACACATGACTGGACAGTGGTGTAGACAGAGGTAATAACTGGTACAGTAACTGGTGTGAGACATGACAGGACAGTGGTGTAGACAGTGGTAATAACTGGTACAGTAACTGGTGTGAGACATGAGAGGACAGTGGTGTAGACAGAGGTAATAACTGGTACAGTAACTGGTGTGACACATGACTGGACAGTGGTGTAGACAGAGGTAATAACTGGTACAGTAACTGGTGTGACACATGACTGGACAGTGGTGTAGACAGTGGTAATAACTGGTACAGTAACTGGTGTGAGACATGGCTGGACAGTGGTGTAGACAGAGGTAATAACTGGTACAGTAACTGGTGTGACACATGACTGGACAGTGGTGTAGACAGAGGTAATAACTGGTACAGTAACTGGTGTGACACATGACTGGACAGTGGTGTAGACAGTGGTAATAACTGGTACAGTAACTGGTGTGAGACATGACTGGACAGTGGTGTAGACAGAGGTAATAACTGGTACAGTAACTGGTGTGAGACATGACTGGACAGTGGTGTAGACAGTGGTAATAACTGGTACAGTAACTGGTGTGAGACATGACTGGACAGTGGTGTAGACAGAGGTAATAACTGGTACAGTAACTGGTGTGAGACATGACAGGACAGTGGTGTAGACAGTGGTAATAACTGGTACAGTAACTGGTGTGAGACATGACAGGACAGTGGTGTAGACAGAGGTAATAACTGGTACAGTAACTGGTGTGAGACATGACTGGACAGTGGTGTAGACAGAGGTAATAACTGGTACAGTAACTGGTGTGAGACATGACAGGACAGTGGTGTAGACAGTGGTAATAACTGGTACAGTAACTGGTGTGAGACATGACAGGACAGTGGTGTAGACAGAGGTAATAACTGGTACAGTAACTGGTGTGAGACATGACTGGACAGTGGTGTAGACAGAGGTAATAACTGGTACAGTAACTGGTGTGAGACATGACAGGACAGTGGTGTAGACAGTGGTAATAACTGGTACAGTAACTGGTGTGAGACATGACAGGACAGTGGTGTAGACAGAGGTAATAACTGGTACAGTAACTGGTGTGAGACATGACTGGACAGTGGTGTAGACAGAGGTAATAACTGGTACAGTAACTGGTGTGAGACATGACAGGACAGTGGTGTAGACAGTGGTAATAACTGGTACAGTAACTGGTGTGAGACATGACAGGACAGTGGTGTAGACAGAGGTAATAACTGGTACAGTAACTGGTGTGAGACATGACTGGACAGTGGTGTAGACAGAGGTAATAACTGGTACAGTAACTGGTGTGAGACATGACAGGACAGTGGTGTAGACAGTGGTAATAACTGGTACAGTAACTGGTGTGAGACATGACAGGACAGTGGTGTAGACAGAGGTAATAACTGGTACAGTAACTGGTGTGAGACATGACTGGACAGTGGTGTAGACAGAGGTAATAACTGGTACAGTAACTGGTGTGAGACATGACAGGACAGTGGTGTAGACAGTGGTAATAACTGGTACAGTAACTGGTGTGAGACATGGCTGGACAGTGGTGTAGACAGTGGTAATAACTGGTACAGTAAATGGTGTGACACATGACAGGACAGTGGTGTAGACAGTGGTAATAACTGGTACAGTAACTGGTGTGAGACATGACAGGACAGTGGTGTAGACAGAGGTAATAACTGGTACAGTAACTGGTGTGAGACATGACTTGACAGTGGTGTAGACAGTGGTAATAACTGGTACAGTAAATGGTGTGACACATGACAGGACAGTGGTGTAGACAGTGGTAATAACTGGTACAGTAACTGGTGTGAGACATGACAGGACAGTGGTGTAGACAGAGGTAATAACTGGTACAGTAACTGGTGTGAGACATGACTGGACAGTGCTGTAGACAGAGGTAATAACTGGTACAGTAACTGGTGTGAGACATGACTTGACAGTGGTGTAGACAGTGGTAATAACTGGTACAGTAAATGGTGTGACACATGACAGGACAGTGGTGTAGACAGTGGTAATAACTGGTACAGTAACTGGTGTGAGACATGACTGGACAGTGGTGTAGACAGAGGTAATAACTGGTACAGTAACTGGTGTGAGACATGACAGGACAGTGGTGTAGACAGTGGTAATAACTGGTACAGTAACTGGTGTGAGACATGACAGGACAGTGGTGTAGACAGTGGTAATAACTGGTACAGTAACTGGTGTGAGACATGACAGGACAGTGGTGTAGACAGTGGTAATAACTGGTACAGTAACTGGTGTGAGACATGACTGGACAGTGGTGTAGACAGAGGTAATAACTGGTACAGTAACTGGTGTGAGACATGGCTGGACAGTGGTGTAGACAGTGGTAATAACTGGTACAGTAACTGGTGTGAGACATGACTGGAGAGTGGTGTAGACAGAGGTAATAACTGGTACAGTAACTGGTGTGAGACATGACAGGACAGTGGTGTAGACAGAGGTAATAACTGGTACAGTAACTGGTGTGAGACATGACTGGACATTGGTGTAGACAGAGGTAATAACTGGTACAGTAACTGGTGTGAGACATGACAGGACAGTGGTGTAGACAGAGGTAATAACTGGTACAGTAACTGGTGTGAGACATGACAGGACAGTGGTGTAGACAGAGGTAATAACTGGTACAGTAACTGGTGTGACACATGACAGGACAGTGGTGTAGACAGAGGTAATAACTGGTACAGTAACTGGTGTGAGACATGACTGGACAGTGGTGTAGACAGTGGTAATAACTGGTACAGTAACTGGTGTGAGACATGACTGGACAGTGGTGTAGACAGAGGTAATAACTGGTACAGTAACTGGTGTGAGACATGACTGGACAGTGGTGTAGACACAGGTAATAACTGGTACAGTAACTGGTGTGAGACATGACTGGACAGTGGTGTAGACAGAGGTAATAACTGGTACAGTAACTGGTGTGAGACATGACAGGACAGTGGTGTAGACAGAGGTAATAACTGGTACAGTAACTGGTGTGAGACATGACAGGACAGTGGTGTAGACAGAGGTAATAACTGGTACAGTAACTGGTGTGAGACATGGCTGGACAGTGGTGTAGACAGTGGTAATAACTGGTACAGTAACTGGTGTGAGACATGACTGGACAGTGGTGTAGACAGTGGTAATAACTGGTACAGTAACTGGTGTGAGACATGACAGGACAGTGGTGTAGACAGAGGTAATAACTGGTACAGTAACTGGTGTGAGACATGACTGGACAGTGGTGTAGACAGTGGTAATAACTGGTACAGTAACTGGTGTGAGACATGGCTGGACAGTGGTGTAGACAGTGGTAATAACTGGTACAGTAACTGGTGTGAGACATGACAGGACAGTGGTGTAGACAGAGGTAATAACTGGTACAGTAACTGGTGTGAAGACATGACTGGACAGTGGTGTAGACAGTGGTAATAACTGGTACAGTAACTGGTGTGAGACATGACAGGACAGTGGTGTAGACAGAGGTAATAACTGGTACATTAACTGGTGTGAGACATGACTGGACAGTGGTGTAGACAGAGGTAATAACTGGTACAGTAACTGGTGTGAGACATGACAGGACAGTGGTGTAGACAGAGGTAATAACTGGTACAGTAACTGGTGTGAGACATGACAGGACAGTGGTGTAGACAGAGGTAATAACTGGTACAGTAACTGGTGTGAGACATGACTGGACAGTGGTGTAGACAGAGGTAATAACTGGTACAGTAACTGGTGTGAGACATGACAGGACAGTGGTGTAGACAGAGGTAATAACTGGTACAGTAACTGGTGTGAGACATGACAGGACAGTGGTGTAGACAGTGGTAATAACTGGTACAGTAACTGGTGTGAGACATGACAGGACAGTGGTGTAGACAGAGGTAATAACTGGTACAGTAACTGGTGTGAGACATGACTGGACAGTGGTGTAGACAGAGGTAATAACTGGTACAGTAACTGGTGTGAGACATGACAGGACAGTGGTGTAGACAGAGGTAATAACTGGTACAGTAACTGGTGTGAGACATGACAGGACAGTGGTGTAGACAGAGGTAATAACTGGTACAGTAACTGGTGTGAGACATGACAGGACAGTGGTGTAGACAGTGGTAATAACTGGTACAGTAACTGGTGTGAGACATGACAGGACAGTGGTGTAGACAGAGGTAATAACTGGTACAGTAACTGGTGTGAGACATGACTGGACAGTGGTGTAGACAGAGGTAATAACTGGTACAGTAACTGGTGTGAGACATGACAGGACAAGTGGTGTAGACAGAGGTAATAACTGGTACAGTAACTGGTGTGAGACATGACTGGACAGTGGTGTAGACAGAGGTAATAACTGGTACAGTAACTGGTGTGAGACATGACAGGACAGTGGTGTAGACAGAGGTAATAACTGGTACAGTAACTGGTGTGAGACATGACTGGACAGTGGTGTAGACAGAGGTAATAACTGGTACAGTAACTGGTGTGAGACATGACTGGACAGTGGTGTAGACACAGGTAATAACTGGTACAGTAACTGGTGTGAGACATGACTGGACAGTGGTGTAGACAGAGGTAATAACTGGTACAGTAACTGGTGTGAGACATGACAGGACAGTGGTGTAGACAGAGGTAATAACTGGTACAGTAACTGGTGTGAGACATGGCTGCACAGTGGTGTAGACAGTGGTAATAACTGGTACAGTAACTGGTGTGAGACATGGCTGGACAGTGGTGTAGACAGAGGTAATAACTGGTACAGTAACTGGTGTGAGACATGACAGGACAGTGGTGTAGACAGTGGTAATAACTGGTACAGTAACTGGTGTGAGACATGACAGGAGAGTGGTGTAGACAGAGGTAATAACTGGTACAGTAACTGGTGTGAGACATGACTGGACAGTGGTGTAGACAGAGGTAATAACTGGTACAGTAACTGGTGTGAGACATGACAGGACAGTGGTGTAGACAGAGGTAATAACTGGTACAGTAACTGGTGTGAGACATGACTGGACAGTGGTGTAGACAGTGGTAATAACTGGTACAGTAACTGGTGTGAGACATGACTGGACAGTGGTGTAGACAGAGGTAATAACTGGTACAGTAACTGGTGTGAGACATGACTGGACAGTGGTGTAGACAGAGGTAATAACTGGTACAGTAACTGGTTGTGAGACATGGCTGGACAGTGGTGTAGACAGAGGTAATAACTGGTACAGTAACTGGTGTGAGACATGACAGGACAGTGGTGTAGACAGAGGTAATAACTGGTACAGTAACTGGTGTGAGACATGACTGGACAGTGGTGTAGACAGTGGTAATAACTGGTACAGTAACTGGTGTGAGACATGACAGGACAGTGGTGTAGACAGAGGTAATAACTGGTACAGTAACTGGTGTGAGACATGACAGGACAGTGGTGTAGACAGAGGTAATAACTGGTACAGTAACTGGTGTGAGACATGACTGGACAGTGGTGTAGACAGTGGTAATAACTGGTACAGTAACTGGTGTGAGACATGACTGGACAGTGGTGTAGACAGAGGTAATAACTGGTACAGTAACTGGTGTGAGACATGACAGGACAGTGGTGTAGACAGAGGTAATAACTGGTACAGTAACTGGTGTGAGACATGACAGGACAGTGGTGTAGACAGTGGTAATAACTGGTACAGTAACTGGTGTGAGACATGACAGGACAGTGGTGTAGACAGAGGTAATAACTGGTACAGTAACTGGTGTGAGACATGACAGGACAGTGGTGTAGACAGAGGTAATAACTGGTACAGTAACTGGTGTGAGACATGACAGGACAGTGGTGTAGACAGAGGTAATAACTGGTACAGTAACTGGTGTGAGACATGACTGGACAGTGGTGTAGACAGTTGGTAATAACTGGTACAGTAACTGGTGTGAGACATGACTGGACAGTGGTGTAGACAGTGGTAATAACTGGTACAGTAACTGGTGTGAGACATGACTGGACAGTGGTGTAGACAGAGGTAATAACTGGTACAGTAACTGGTGTGAGACATGACTGGACAGTGGTGTAGGCAGTGGTAATAACTGGTACAGTAACTGGTGTGAGACATGACTGGACAGTGGTGTAGACAGAGGTAATAACTGGTACAGTAACTGGTGTGAGACATGACAGGACAGTGGTGTAGACAGAGGTAATAACTGGTACAGTAACTGGTGTGAGACATGACTGGACAGTGGTGTAGACAGTGGTAATAACTGGTACAGTAACTGGTGTGAGACATGACTGGACAGTGGTGTAGACCGTGGTAATAACTGGTACAGTAACTGGTGTGAGACATGACTGGACAGTGGTGTAGACAGTGGTAATAACTGGTACAGTAACTGGTGTGAGACATGACAGGACAGTGGAGTAGACAGTGGTAATAACTGGTACAGTAACTGGTGTGAGACATGACTGGACAGTGGTGTAGACAGTGGTAATAACTGGTACAGTAACTGGTGTGAGACATGACTGGACAGTGGTGTAGACAGTGGTAATAACTGGTACAGTAACTGGTGTGAGACATGACAGGACAGTGGTGTAGACAGTGGTAATAACTGGTACAGTAACTGGTGTGAGACATGACTGGACAGTGGTGTAGACAGTGGTAATAACTGGTACAGTAACTGGTGTGAGACATGACTGCACAGTGGTGTAGACAGAGGTAATAACTGGTACAGTAACTGGTGTGAGACATGACTGGACAGTGGTGTAGACAGAGGTAATAACTGGTACAGTAACTGGTGTGACGACATGACTGGACAGTGGTGTAGACAGAGGTAATAACTGGTACAGTAAGTGGTGTGACGACATGACTGGACAGTGGTGTAGACAGAGGTAATAACTGGTACAGTAACTGGTGTGAGACATGACAGGACAGTGGTGTAGACAGAGGTAATAACTGGTACAGTAACTGGTGTGAGACATGACAGGACAGTGGTGTAGACAGTGGTAATAACTGGTACAGTAACTGGTGTGAGACATGACTGGACAGTGGTGTAGACAGTGGTAATAACTGGTACAGTAACTGGTGTGAGACATGACTGGACAGTGGTGTAGACAGTGGTAATAACTGGTACAGTAACTGGTGTGAGACATGACAGGACAGTGGTGTAGACTGGGTAATAACTGGTACAGTAACTGGTGTGAGACATGACTGGACAGTGGTATAGACAGAGGTAATAACTGGTACAGTAACTGGTGTGAGACATGACTGGACAGTGGTGTAGACAGAGGTAATAACTGGTACAGTAACTGGTGTGAGACATGACAGGACAGTGGTGTAGACAGTGGTAATAACTGGTACAGTAACTGGTGTGAGACATGACTGGACAGTGGTGTAGACAGAGGTAATAACTGGTACAGTAACTGGTGTGAGACATGACTGGACAGTGGTGTAGACAGAGGTAATAACTGGTACAGTAACTGGTGTGACACATGACTGGACAGTGGTGTAGACAGTGGTAATAACTGGTACAGTAACTGGTGTGAGACATGACTGGACAGTGGTGTAGACAGAGGTAATAACTGGTACAGTAACTGGTGTGAGACATGACTGGACAGTGGTGTAGACAGAGGTAATAACTGGTACAGTAACTGGTGTGAGACATGACAGGACAGTGGTGTAGACAGTGGTAATAACTGGGTACAGTAACTGGTGTGAGACATGACTGGACAGTGGTGTAGACAGAGGTAATAACTGGTACAGTAACTGGTGTGAGACATGACTGGACAGTGGTGTAGACAGTGGTAATAACTGGTACAGTAACTGGTGTGAGACATGACAGGACAGTGGTGTAGACAGAGGTAATAACTGGTACAGTAACTGGTGTGAGACATGACTGGACAGTGGTGTAGACTGAGGTAATAACTGGTACAGTAACTGGTGTGAGACATGACAGGACAGTGGTGTAGACAGAGGTAATAACTGGTACAGTAACTGGTGTGAGACATGACTGGACAGTGGTGTAGACAGTGGTAATAACTGGTACAGTAACTGGTGTGAGACATGACTGGACAGTGGTGTAGACAGAGGTAATAACTGGTACAGTAACTGGTGTGAGACATGACTGGACAGTGGTGTAGACAGAGGTAATAACTGGTACAGTAACTGGTCTGAGACATGACAGGACAGTGGTGTAGACAGAGGTAATAACTGGTACAGTAACTGGTGTGAGACATGACTGGACAGTGGTGTAGACAGAGGTAATAACTGGTACAGTAACTGGTGTGAGACATGACTGGACAGTGGTGTAGACAGAGGTAATAACTGGTACAGTAACTGGTGTGAGACATGACAGGACAGTGGTGTAGACAGAGGTAATAACTGGTACAGTAACTGGTGTGAGACATGACTGGACAGTGGTGTAGACAGAGGTAATAACTGGTACAGTAACTGGTGTGAGACATGACCGGACAGTGGTGTAGACAGAGGTAATAATTGGTACAGTAACTGGTGTGAGACATGACTGGACAGTGGTGTAGACAGAGGTAATAACTGGTACAGTAACTGGTGTGAGACATGACAGGACAGTGGTGTAGACAGAGGTAATAACTGGTACAGTAACTGGTGTGAGACATGACTGGACAGTGGTGTAGACAGAGGTAATAACTGGTACAGTAACTGGTGTGAGACATGACTGGACTGTGGTGTAGACAGAGGTAATAACTGGTACAGTAACTGGTGTGAGACATGACAGGACAGTGGTGTAGACAGAGGTAATAACTGGTACAGTAACTGGTGTGAGACATGACTGGACAGTGGTGTAGACAGAGGTAATAACTGGTACAGTAACTGGTGTGAGACATGACTGGACAGTGGTGTAGACAGAGGTAATAACTGGTACAGTAACTGGTGTGAGACATGACAGGACAGTGGTGTAGACAGAGGTAATAACTGGTACAGTAACTGGTGTGAGACATGACTGGACAGTGGTGTAGACAGAGGTAATAACTGGTACAGTAACTGGTGTGAGACATGACTGGACAGTGGTGTAGACAGAGGTAATAACTGGTACAGTAACTGGTGTGAGACATGACTGGACAGTGGTGTAGACAGAGGTAATAACTGGTACAGTAACTGGTGTGAGACATGAGTGGACAGTGGTGTAGACAGAGGTAATAACTGGTACAGTAACTGGTGTGAGACATGACAGGACAGTGGTGTAGACAGTGGTAATAACTGGTACAGTAACTGGTGTGAGACATGACAGGACAGTGGTGTAGACAGTGGTAATAACTGGTACAGTAACTGGTGTGAGACATGACAGGACAGTGGTGTAGACAGTGGTAATAACTGGTACAGTAACTGGTGTGAGACATGACTGGACAGTGGTGTAGACAGAGGTAATAACTGGTACAGTAACTGGTGTGAGACATGAGTGGACAGTGGTGTAGACAGTGGTAATAACTGGTACAGTAACTGGTGTGACACATGACTGGACAGTGGTGTAGACAGTGGTAATAACTGGTACAGTAACTGGTGTGACACATGACTGGACAGTGGTGTAGACAGTGGTAATAACTGGTACAGTAACTGGTGTGAGACATGACAGGACAGTGGTGTAGACAGAGGTAATAACTGGTACAGTAACTGGTGAGAGACATGACTGGACAGTGGTGTAGACAGAGGTAATAACTGGTACAGTAACTGGTGTGAGACATGACAGGACAGTGGTGTAGACAGTGGTAATAACTGGTACAGTAACTGGTGTGACATATGACTGGACAGTGGTGTAGACAGAGGTAATAACTGGTGCAGTAACTGGTGTGACACATGACTGGACAGTGGTGTAGACAGAGGTAATAACTGGTACAGTAACTGGTGTGAGACATGACAGGACAGTGGTGTAGACAGTGGTAATAACTGGTACAGTAACTGGTGTGAGACATGACAGGACAGTGGTGTAGACAGAGGTAATAACTGGTACAGTAACTGGTGTGACACATGACAGGACAGTGGTGTAGACAGAGGTAATAACTGGTACAGTAACTGGTGTGAGACATGACAGGACAGTGGTGTAGACAGAGGTAATAACTGGTACAGTAACTGGTGTGAGACATGACAGGACAGTGGTGTAGACAGAGGTAATAACTGGTACAGTAACTGGTGTGAGACATGACAGGACAGTGGTGTAGACAGTGGTAATAACTGGTACAGTAACTGGTGTGACACATGACAGGACAGTGGTGTAGACAGTGGTAATAACTGGTACAGTAACTGGTGTGAGACATGACAGGACAGTGGTGTAGACAGTGGTAATAACTGGTACAGTAACTGGTGTGAGACATGACAGGACAGTGGTGTAGACAGTGGTAATAACTGGTACAGTAACTGGTGTGAGACATGACAGGACAGTGGTGTAGACAGTGGTAATAACTGGTACAGTAACTGGTGTGAGACATGACTGGACAGTGGTGTAGACAGAGGTAATAACTGGTACAGTAACTGGTGTGACACATGACAGGACAGTGGTGTAGACAGTGGTAATAACTGGTACAGTAACTGGTGTGAGACATGACAGGACAGTGGTGTAGACAGTGGTAATAACTGGTACAGTAACTGGTGTGACACATGACTGGACAGTGGTGTAGACAGAGGTAATAACTGGTACAGTAACTGGTGTGACACATGACTGGACAGTGGTGTAGACAGAGGTAATAACTGGTACAGTAACTGGTGTGACACATGACAGGACAGTGGTGTAGACAGTGGTAATAACTGGTACAGTAACTGGTGTGAGACATGACAGGACAGTGGTGTAGACAGTGGTAATAACTGGTACAGTAACTGGTGTGACACATGACTGGACAGTGGTGTAGACAGAGGTAATAACTGGTACAGTAACTGGTGTGACACATGACTGGACAGTGGTGTAGACAGAGGTAATAACTGGAACAGTAACTGGTGTGACACATGACTGGACAGTGGTGTAGACAGAGGTAATAACTGGTACAGTAACTGGTGTGACACATGACTGGACAGTGGTGTAGACAGAGGTAATAACTGGTACAGTAACTGGTGTGACACATGACAGGACAGTGGTGTAGACAGTGGTAATAACTGGTACAGTAACTGGTGTGAGACATGACTGGACAGAGGTGTAGACAGAGGTAATAACTGGTACAGTAACTGGTGTGAGAGACGACTGGACAGTGGTGTAGACAGAGGTAATAACTGGTACAGTAACTGGTGTGACACATGACAGGAGAGTGGTGTAGACAGAGGTAATAACTGGTACAGTAACTGGTGTGACACATGACTGGACAGTGGTGTAGACAGAGGTAATAACTGGTACAGTAACTGGTGTGACACATGACAGGACAGTGGTGTAGACAGTGGTAATAACTGGTACAGTAACTGGTGTGAGACATGACTGGACAGTGGTGTAGACAGTGGTAATAACTGGTACAGTAACTGGTGTGACACATGACAGGACAGTGGTGTAGACAGTGGTAATAACTGGTACAGTAACTGGTGTGAGACATGACTGGACAGTGGTGTAGACAGAGGTAATAACTGGTACAGTAACTGGTGTGAGACATGACTGGACAGTGGTGTAGACAGAGGTAATAACTGGTACAGTAACTAGTGTGAGACATGACTGGACAGTGGTGTAGACAGAGGTAATAACTGGTACAGTAACTGGTGTGAGACATGACTGGACAGTGGTGTAGACAGAGGTAATAACTGGTACAGTTACTGGTGTGAGACATGACTGGACAGTGGTGTAGAGAGAGGTAATAACTGGTACAGTAACTGGTGTGAGACACGACTGGACAGTGGTGTAGACAGAGGTAATAACTGGTACAGTAACTGGTGTGAGACATGACTGGACAGTGGTGTAGACAGAGGTAATAACTGGTACAGTAACTGGTGTGAGACATGACAGGACAGTGGTGGAGACAGAGGTAATAACTGGTACAGTAACTGGTGTGAGACATGACAGGACAGTGGTGTAGACAGAGGTAATAACTGGTACAGTAACTGGTGTGACACATGACAGGAGAGTGGTGTAGACAGAGGTAATAACTGGTACAGTAACTGGTGTGAGACATGACTGGACAGTGGTGTAGACAGAGGTAATAACTGGTACAGTAACTGGTGTGACACATGACAGGACAGTGGTGTAGACAGTGGTAATAACTGGTACAGTAACTGGTGTCAGACATGACTGGACAGTGGTGTAGACAGAGGTAATAACTGGTACAGTAACTGGTGTGAGACATGACAGGACAGTGGTGTAGACAGAGGTAATAACTGGTACAGTAACTGGTGTGAGACATGACAGGACAGTGGTGTAGACAGTGGTAATAACTGGTACAGTAACTGGTGTGAGACATGACTGGACAGTGGTGTAGACAGTGGTAATAACTGGTACAGTAACTGGTGTGAGACATGACAGGCAGTGGTGTAGACAGAGGTAATAACTGGTACAGTAACTGGTGTGAGACATGACTGGACAGTGGTGTAGACAGAGGTAATAACTGGTACAGTAACTGGTGTGAGACATGACTGGACAGTGGTGTAGACAGAGGTAATAACTGGTACAGTAACTGGTGTGAGACATGACTGGACAGTGGTGTAGACAGAGGTAATAACTGGTACAGTAACTGGTGTGAGACATGACAGGACAGTGGTGTAGACAGAGGTAATAACTGGTACAGTAACTGGTGTGAGACATGACAGGACAGTGGTGTAGACAGAGGTAATAACTGGTACAGTAACTGGTGTGAGACATGACTGGACAGTGGTGTAGACAGAGGTAATAACTGGTACAGTAACTGGTGTGAGACATGACTGGACAGTGGTGTAGACAGAGGTAATAACTGGTACAGTAACTGGTGTGAGACATGACAGGACAGTGGTGTAGACAGAGGTAATAACTGGTACAGTAACTGGTGTGAGACATGACTGGACAGTGGTGTAGACAGAGGTAATAACTGGTACAGTAACTGGTGTGAGACATGACAGGACAGTGGTGTAGACAGAGGTAATAACTGGTACAGTAACTGGTGTGAGACATGACAGGACAGTGGTGTAGACAGTGGTAATAACTGGTACAGTAACTGGTGTGACACATGACTGGACAGTGGTGTAGACAGAGGTAATAACTGGTACAGTAACTGGTGTGACACATGACTGGACAGTGGTGTAGACAGAGGTAATAACTGGTACAGTAACTGGTGTGACACATGACAGGACAGTGGTGTAGACAGTGGTAATAACTGGTACAGTAACTGGTGTGAGACATGACAGGACAGTGGTGTAGACAGTGGTAATAACTGGTACAGTAACTGGTGTGACACATGACTGGACAGTGGTGTAGACAGAGGTAATAACTGGTACAGTAACTGGTGTGACACATGACTGGACAGTGGTGTAGACAGAGGTAATAACTGGAACAGTAACTGGTGTGACACATGACTGGACAGTGGTGTAGACAGAGGTAATAACTGGTACAGTAACTGGTGTGACACATGACTGGACAGTGGTGTAGACAGAGGTAATAACTGGTACAGTAACTGGTGTGACACATGACAGGACAGTGGTGTAGACAGTGGTAATAACTGGTACAGTAACTGGTGTGAGACATGACTGGACAGAGGTGTAGACAGAGGTAATAACTGGTACAGTAACTGGTGTGAGAGACGACTGGACAGTGGTGTAGACAGAGGTAATAACTGGTACAGTAACTGGTGTGACACATGACAGGAGAGTGGTGTAGACAGAGGTAATAACTGGTACAGTAACTGGTGTGACACATGACTGGACAGTGGTGTAGACAGAGGTAATAACTGGTACAGTAACTGGTGTGACACATGACAGGACAGTGGTGTAGACAGTGGTAATAACTGGTACAGTAACTGGTGTGAGACATGACTGGACAGTGGTGTAGACAGTGGTAATAACTGGTACAGTAACTGGTGTGACACATGACAGGACAGTGGTGTAGACAGTGGTAATAACTGGTACAGTAACTGGTGTGAGACATGACTGGACAGTGGTGTAGACAGAGGTAATAACTGGTACAGTAACTGGTGTGAGACATGACTGGACAGTGGTGTAGACAGAGGTAATAACTGGTACAGTAACTAGTGTGAGACATGACTGGACAGTGGTGTAGACAGAGGTAATAACTGGTACAGTAACTGGTGTGAGACATGACTGGACAGTGGTGTAGACAGAGGTAATAACTGGTACAGTTACTGGTGTGAGACATGACTGGACAGTGGTGTAGAGAGAGGTAATAACTGGTACAGTAACTGGTGTGAGACACGACTGGACAGTGGTGTAGACAGAGGTAATAACTGGTACAGTAACTGGTGTGAGACATGACTGGACAGTGGTGTAGACAGAGGTAATAACTGGTACAGTAACTGGTGTGAGACATGACAGGACAGTGGTGGAGACAGAGGTAATAACTGGTACAGTAACTGGTGTGAGACATGACAGGACAGTGGTGTAGACAGAGGTAATAACTGGTACAGTAACTGGTGTGACACATGACAGGAGAGTGGTGTAGACAGAGGTAATAACTGGTACAGTAACTGGTGTGAGACATGACTGGACAGTGGTGTAGACAGAGGTAATAACTGGTACAGTAACTGGTGTGACACATGACAGGACAGTGGTGTAGACAGTGGTAATAACTGGTACAGTAACTGGTGTCAGACATGACTGGACAGTGGTGTAGACAGAGGTAATAACTGGTACAGTAACTGGTGTGAGACATGACAGGACAGTGGTGTAGACAGAGGTAATAACTGGTACAGTAACTGGTGTGAGACATGACAGGACAGTGGTGTAGACAGTGGTAATAACTGGTACAGTAACTGGTGTGAGACATGACTGGACAGTGGTGTAGACAGTGGTAATAACTGGTACAGTAACTGGTGTGAGACATGACAGGCAGTGGTGTAGACAGAGGTAATAACTGGTACAGTAACTGGTGTGAGACATGACTGGACAGTGGTGTAGACAGAGGTAATAACTGGTACAGTAACTGGTGTGAGACATGACTGGACAGTGGTGTAGACAGAGGTAATAACTGGTACAGTAACTGGTGTGAGACATGACTGGACAGTGGTGTAGACAGAGGTAATAACTGGTACAGTAACTGGTGTGAGACATGACAGGACAGTGGTGTAGACAGAGGTAATAACTGGTACAGTAACTGGTGTGAGACATGACAGGACAGTGGTGTAGACAGAGGTAATAACTGGTACAGTAACTGGTGTGAGACATGACTGGACAGTGGTGTAGACAGAGGTAATAACTGGTACAGTAACTGGTGTGAGACATGACTGGACAGTGGTGTAGACAGAGGTAATAACTGGTACAGTAACTGGTGTGAGACATGACAGGACAGTGGTGTAGACAGAGGTAATAACTGGTACAGTAACTGGTGTGAGACATGACTGGACAGTGGTGTAGACAGAGGTAATAACTGGTACAGTAACTGGTGTGAGACATGACAGGACAGTGGTGTAGACAGAGGTAATAACTGGTACAGTAACTGGTGTGAGACATGACAGGACAGTGGTGTAGACAGAGGTAATAACTGGTACAGTAACTGGTGTGAGACATGGCTGGACAGTGGTGTAGACAGAGGTAATAACTGGTACAGTAACTGGTGTGAGACATGACTGGACAGTGGTGTAGACAGAGGTAATAACTGGTACAGTAAATGGTGTGAGACATGGCTGGACAGTGGTGTAGACAGAGGTAATAACTGGTACAGTAACTGGTGTGAGACATGACTGGACAGTGGTGTAGACAGTGGTAATAACTGGTACAGTAACTGGTGTGACACATGACTGGACAGTGGTGTAGACAGAGGTAATAACTGGTACAGTAACTGGTGTGAGACATGACAGGACAGTGGTGTAGACAGTGGTAATAACTGGTACAGTAACTGGTGTGAGACATGACTGGACAGTGGTGTAGACAGTGGTAATAACTGGTACAGTAACTGGTGTGAGACATGACTGGACAGTGGTGTAGACAGAGGTAATAACTGGTACAGTAACTGGTGTGAGACATGACTGGACAGTGGTGTAGACAGAGGTAATAACTGGTACAGTAACTGGTGTGAGACATGACTGGATAGTGGTGTAGACAGAGGTAATAACTGGTACAGTAACTGGTGTGAGACATGACTGGACAGTGGTGTAGACAGTGGTAATAACTGGTACAGTAAATGGTGTGAGACATGGCTGGACAGTGGTGTAGACAGAGGTAATAACTGGTACAGTAACTGGTGTGAGACATGACTGGACAGTGGTGTAGACAGTGGTAATAACTGGTACAGTAACTGGTGTGAGACATAACTGGACAGTGGTGTAGACAGAGGTAATAACTGGTACAGTAACTGGTGTGAGACATGACTGGACAGTGGTGTAGACAGAGGTAATAACTGGTACAGTAACTGGTGTGACACATGACTGGACAGTGGTGTAGACAGAGGTAATAACTGGTACAGTAACTGGTGTGACACATGACTGGACAGTGGTGTAGACAGTGGTAATAACTGGTACAGTAACTGGTGTGACACATGACTGGACAGTGGTGTAGACAGAGGTAATAACTGGTACAGTAACTGGTGTGACACATGACTAGACAGTGGTGTAGACAGAGGTAATAACTGGTACAGCAACTGGTGTGAGACATGACTGGACAGTGGTGTAGACAGAGGTAATAACTGGTACAGTAACTGGTGTGACACATGACTGGACAGTGGTGTAGACAGAGGTAATAACTGGTACAGTAACTGGTGTGAGACATGACTGGACAGTGGTGTAGACAGAGGTAATAACTGGTACAGTAACTGGTGTGAGACATGACTGGACAGTGGTGTAGACAGTGGTAATAACTGGTACAGTAAATGGTGTGAGACATGGCTGGACAGTGGTGTAGACAGAGGTAATAACTGGTACAGTAACTGGTGTGAGACATGACTGGACAGTGGTGTAGACAGTGGTAATAACTGGTACAGTAACTGGTGTGACACATGACTGGACAGTGGTGTAGACAGAGGTAATAACTGGTACAGTAACTGGTGTGAGACATGACAGGACAGTGGTGTAGACAGTGGTAATAACTGGTACAGTAACTGGTGTGAGACATGACTGGACAGTGGTGTAGACAGTGGTAATAACTGGTACAGTAACTGGTGTGAGACATGACTGGACAGTGGTGTAGACAGAGGTAATAACTGGTACAGTAACTGGTGTGAGACATGACTGGACAGTGGTGTAGACAGAGGTAATAACTGGTACAGTAACTGGTGTGAGACATGACTGGACAGTGGTGTAGACAGTGGTAATAACTGGTACAGTAAATGGTGTGAGACATGGCTGGACAGTGGTGTAGACAGAGGTAATAACTGGTACAGTAACTGGTGTGAGACATGACTGGACAGTGGTGTAGACAGTGGTAATAACTGGTACAGTAACTGGTGTGACACATGACTGGACAGTGGTGTAGACAGAGGTAATAACTGGTACAGTAACTGGTGTGAGACATGACTGGACAGTGGTGTAGACAGGGGTAATAACTGGTACAGTAACTGGTGTGACACATGACTAGACAGTGGTGTAGACAGTGGTAATAACTGGTACAGTAACTGGTGTGACACATGACTGGACAGTGGTGTAGACAGTGGTAATAACTGGTACAGTAACTGGTGTGACACATGACTGGACAGTGGTGTAGACAGAGGTAATAACTGGTACAGTAACTGGTGTGACACATGACTGGACAGTGGTGTAGACAGTGGTAATAACTGGTACAGTAACTGGTGTGTGACATGACTGGACAGTGGTGTAGACAGAGGTAATAACTGGTACAGTAACTTGTGTGACACATGACTAGACAGTGGTGTAGACAGTGGTAATAACTGGTACAGTAACTTGTGTGACACATGACTAGACAGTGGTGTAGACAGTGGTAATAACTGGTACAGTAAATGGTGTGAGACATGGCTGGACAGTGGTGTAGACAGAGGTAATAACTGGTACAGTAACTGGTGTGAGACATGGCTGGACAGTGGTGTAGACAGAGGTAATAACTGGTACAGTAAATGGTGTGAGACATGGCTGGACAGTGGTGTAGACAGAGGTAATAACTGGTACAGTAACTGGTGTGAGACATGGCTGGACAGTGGTGTAGACAGAGGTAATAACTGGTACAGTAACTTGTGTGACACATGACTAGACAGTGGTGTAGACAGTGGTAATAACTGGTACAGTAACAACAACAACAACAACAGTAACAACAACAACCACAGTAACAACAACAGTAACAACTACAACAACAGTAACAGCAACAACAACAGTAACAACAACAACAACAACAGTAACAACAACAGTAACAACAACAACAACAGTAACAACAACAGTAACAACAACAACAACAGTAACAACAACAGTAACAACAACAGTAACAACAACAACAACAGTAACAACAACAGTAACAACAACAACAACAGTAACAACAACAGTAACAACAACAGTAACAACAACAGTAACAACAACAACAACAGTAACAACAACAACAACAACAGTAACAACAACAGTAACAACAACAGTAACAACAACAACAACAGTAACAACAACAGTAACAACAACAGTAACAACAACAACAACAGTAACAACAACAGTAACAACAACAGTAACAACAACAGTAACAACAACAACAGTAACAACAACAGTAACAACAACAGTAACAACAACAACAACAGTAACAACAACAACAACAACAGTAACAACAACAGTAACAACAACAGTAACAACAACAACAACAGTAACAACAACAGTAACAACAACAACAACAGTAACAACAACAGTAACAACAACAACAACAGTAACAACAACAGTAACAACAACAACAACAGTAACAACAACAGTAACAACAACAACAACAGTAACAACAACAGTAACAACAACAGTAACAACAACAGTAACAACAACAACAACAGTAACAACAACAACAACAACAGTAACAACAACAGTAACAACAACCACAGTAACAACAGTAACTACTACAACAATAACAACAACAACAGTAACAACAACAACAGTAACAACAACAACAACAACAACAACAACAGTAACAACAACAGTAACAACAACAACAACAACAGTAACAACAACAACAACAGTAACAACAACAACAACAACAGTAACAACAACAACAACAACCGTAACAACAACAACAACAAAACACAGAAACAAAAGCTCACAAAAATTACACAAGGAAAAGAAAAACTAGAAAATTATACTAATAAAAAAAAAGATAACATATGTTTAACAACAACAATAGTAGTAGTAGTAGTACTAGTAGTGGTAGTAGTAGTAGTGGTAGTAGTACTAGTAGTAGTGTTAGTAGTAGTAGTAGTAGTAGTGGTAGTAGTAGTAGTACTACTAGTCGTAGTAGTAGTAGTTGTTATACTAGTTGTAGTAGTAGTAGTAGTAGTAGTAGTAGTGGTAGTAGTAGTGGTAGTATTAGTAGTAAGAATAGTAGTAGTTGTAGTAGTACTAGTAGTAGTAGTAGTGGTAATAGGGGTAATACAGAAAATGATCGTTTTAGTTGCCAAGGTTTTTTTATTTCTTGATGTTAACAGACTTATTGGTGGGGTGGCGTGGAGGGGGAGAAAATAAAATTATATGTGTGAATGTAGGACTATATATATACATACATATATATATATATATATTCAATATATTAATAAATGGAAACTATATTTGTAAAACCACATTTATTTTATTATACATATTTCAAGAGCAACCAAGGTAAATTATGGTGCGCTTTCATCAGATAAAATACAATACAGATTTGTTTTATAAATAAATATTGACATACCCTGAAAAAAAGACAACCTTAATGGTTGGAGCTATCCAGGAAGCTCCAACTGTTAAGGTTGTCTTTTTTTCCAGGTATGTCAATATTTATTTATAAACCAAATCTGTATTTTATCTGATGAAAGTGCACCATAATTTACCTTGGTGGCCCTTGAAATATGTATAATAAAATAAATATGGTTTTATAAATATAGTTTCCATTTATTAATATATTGTGTATTTACTCCACTTATCAGTTGAGTGCTTTATATCAGTTATAACATTTTTAAGCTTGTTGAATCCCAACAAATTAAATATAACCTCTGCATATATATATATATGTATATATATATATATATATATATATGTATATATATATTCCCAAAACTAATCAGATCAGAGCAAACATCACGGACGCTCTATCTCAAAATTATTTTTGAAAAGCATCTAGAAATGCGCAACCGGTAAAAACTTAAAAACTTAAAACCACAACTGAATACTAACCCATACAATCACTAATACTCTTTTATTCCTAATTAAACCATTTTTCAACTGTGAACAATTTGTCAGCATTTTCTATTCCGTTTACCAATATATATATGTATATATATATATATATGTATATATATATATATATATATATATATATATATATATATATATATATATATATATATATATATATATATATACATATATAGTGGTAGTAACACAAAGACCAAAATCCAGAGAGGGCTCATTAAAAGATGTATATATATATTATATATATATTATATATATATATATATAAATATATATATATATATATATTAATAAGAGGAATTCCAACTTTGTCTGATTTACTCGTTTTATTTACAATCCTTTCAAATGTATAATGGTATTAGAATGAAATAGTATGGTAGAATGTTAAGTGTTAATTGAACAAGTACTTTCATGCTTTCGCAATCTTCAGGTTCATAATGTGTGGTGACAGTCAAGTTTGCAATTTTCAACTCTGTGTGTGTGTGTGTGTGTGTGTTTATGTATATATATATATATATATATATATATATATATATATATATATATATATATATATATATAATGTAGGAGTGAGTTTTATTGTAGTACAATAAAACAATGCAGATATCGGATAAGTAGCACTCTACAGTTTGTAGGACTGGAGTATAAATAATATATAAGATCAGAACTCTTTTAACCATCTTTTGATCTTATATATATATATATATATATATCATCATCATCATCATCATCATCGTTTAACGTCCGTGTTCCACGCTTGCATGGGTTTGGACGGGGGTTTTCCCACTTGAGGCAAGAGTGATTGTCTTGCTCGCATAGGACTGTCTGGCAGGTTTTCTACAGTTGGATGCCCTTCCTAACACCAACCACATTTACATATTATATATATATAAAGGTTGTGAGTTCTATTCTCAGACCGGGTGATGTGTTGCTTCCTTGAGCAAGACACTTTATTTCACATTGTTCCAGTTTACTCAGCTGTAGAAATGAGATGGGGTCCCTATCATTCCACTGCAAAGTGGTCGTGGAGGTGCCACGGCAAAAAAGCACCCAGCACTCACTGTAAATGAGGTTGGTGTTAGGAAGGGCATCCAGCTGTAGAAATCAAGCCAGAATCAGTTCCCGTCCCACCCTTGCAAGCAGGGAAAAAGCGGACGTAAAATGAAATGATGATATATATATTAAATTATAAATGCGGGGAAAAAATATTCCTTTCTGCCCCTTCTCTCCTCAATCTCTCTATATCCTCTTTGATTTCTGATTCTATTTTCTGATGAAGGACGCGTTTCCGAAACATTAAGACTCTTTTCCTACTATATCAAGCATAAAACTAATAATATATTTCTTTATTGTACTGTGATGTTTCTTTTGTTATTTCTGTTTGCCTTTTGCATGTATATATATATATATAGAATGTAACAAGTGCAATCAATACTATATAATTAGCACAATCCGGCCGTTGCATATCCGGATCAAGGAACACACTAAAACCAGGGCCTCGTCTTTCCAGAAACACATAGCCAAATGCAGAAACAAAGACGGAAGGCCCATTGTCACAATTCTAGCGACAGAAAGAAACGTTGGCACGTTACGTATCAAGGAAGCACTTTGGATCAAACGCCTAGGGCCACAATTAAACAACCGATCCGAGAGAAGCGAAATGAGGTGGCTGGTTTAAGGTAACAAACGATGCAGCAACACACGCACACACACAAGCGAAACAGCAACACACGCACACACACACACAGTAGCACTCCACCATACGAACATACTACACTGCCAATACAGAAGAACAAGGCAACAAGGCAAGCACACACTCAAGCGAGACAACAACACACGCACACACACACACACAGTAACATTCACCAAACAGGCAGAGAATGGACTGACAGCTAGCGCCACCCCACTCCCACAATTGAAAGAACTACTTCGGCTGCTGACCCCTGCCTGACCGACCCCATTTCACGCGCACGCACGCTCTGCTGAATACCTCAGATATTCAAAACAACGAACAGCGGAGGACACGTTTCGCACCTTTCCGACAGACAACCTTTCCCCCACCCCGGAAAAAAACCCCAGTTGATGGATGTGAATCCGAAATATATAGGGACAATTAAATCTCTTCCAAGGTAACCCTCTCTCGTGTTGTTATTTTTATTTTATCCTCTTTCCTTCATTTCTCTACACGTCTTATACACGCCACGCATCTCAACGTACACCCACTTACATCTCTCTCTCCACCACTGGATCTTGTTACCCGGAGATTTACCCATTTGCATTGTCGAGGCTTCCAAACGACTTATTATTCCACAATCCTTCAAGCAAACTTCAATACTCTCTTATATATATATATATATATATATATATATATATATATATATGTAGGAGGTGAGTTTTATTGTAGTACAATAAAGCAATGCAGATATCGGATAAGAAGCACTCTACAGTTTGTGGGACTGGAGTATGCATAATATAAGATCAAAAGATGGTTAAAGGAGTTCCATATATTTTATTATGCGCATTTCAAAAACAAACATCATCAAACAATAATATTTGTGTTTTCATCAGATAAAACAGGAGAACATGATATGAAGGCTAAAAAACACTTGTTGATAGTGCAGTTTTAAATCAACATATCAATGATATGTTGATTTAAAACTGCACTATCAATGATATGTTGATTTAAAACTGCACTATCAACAAGTGTTTTTTAGCCTTCATATCATGTTCTCCTGTTTTATCTGATGAAAACACAAATATTATTGTTTGATGATGTTTGTTTTTGAAATGCGCATAATAAAATATATGGAACTCCTTTAATCATCTTTTGATCTTATATTATATATATATATATATATATATATATATATATATATATATATATATATATATATATATATATATATATTGTTATACTTGGGGAGGGTCATATTTGTGTAATAATATTGCCAGAATTAATAACAGAACACACTCACTGTTTGGTTGGTTTTCGCTTCTGTGTCTTTTATATCGGTTAATTTAATTGTTTTATTCAGTCCTCAATGTTACCATTGACTCACCAACGGTCAAAAATACAGATATAATATAGACACAAACACATATATATAGTCTAACATATATATATATATATATATATATATATATATATATATATATATATATATATACGATATTAATAAATGGAAACTATATTTATAAAACCATATTTATTTCATTATACATATTTCAGGGATACCAAATTAAATTATGGTATGCCTTCATCAGACAAAATACAATATATAACAGTTTTACAAATAAGCTTTGACGCACCCTATTAAAATGCAACCATTGTTTTTGGAAGTCATCCGGATAGTGAATTGTTTATATAAATTTAATAAGTCATAGTGTTAAGGACAATTAGAAAAAGACGGAGAGAAAGAAAAAGACTCCAAATACTTGTTGAGTGCTTTATATCAGTTATAAAAATATTTACTTGTTGTATCCCAACAATTTTAAATAGAACTTTTGCATATATATATATATATATATGTATATATATAATGTTATACTTCGGGAGGGTCATGCTGTCAATAAAAACACACACCTGTTGGTTTTCACATCAATTTATTAAAAAATGTTTCAGTTGGTTGATTTAATAACTGGTTGTTTATTTATTGCCAAAGCTCTTTCGTCACACATTCTGTGACCTCCTCAGTGACTGGTTGGTTATTTTGTGTCTCTTCTTTGTTCTGCTTGACACTATCTTGTTTTTGTGTGTTGTGACACAATGTGCTTTTGTTGTTGCGGCACCAGGTAGTTTTTGCCTTCTTCTTCTTCTTCTTCGTCGTCGTCGTCGTCGTCGTCGTCGTCGTCGTCGTCGTCGTCGTCGTCGTCGTCGTCGTCGTCGTCGTCTTTTTCTTTTTCTTTTTCTTTTTCTTTTTCTTTTTCTTTTTCTTTTTCTTTTTCTTCTTTTTCTTTTTGTTCTTCTCAAACACACCACCTCACAATACTACAGTGTACACTGTTATCAGTGAGCTACCAACACAGTCCTCTCACCAACACCAACACCAGTGAGCTACCAACACTAGAGATGGTATCGAACACACCACCTCACACTACTACAGTGTACACTATTACCAGTGAGCTACTGATACAGTCCTATATCTAACACAGTTACTAGTGAGCTTCCAATACAGTCCTATATCTAACACAGTTACTAGTGAGCTTCCAATACAGTCCTATATCTAACACTGTTACCAGTGAGCTACCAATACAGTCCTATATCCAACACAGTTACTAGTGAGCTTCCAATACAGTCTTGTATCCAACACAGTTACTAGTGAGCTTCCAATACAGTCCTATATCTAACACTGTTACCAGTGAGCTTCCAATACAGTCCTATATCTAACACTGTTACCAGTGAGCTACCAATACAGTCTTGTATCTAACACTGTTACCAGTGAGCTACCAATACAGTCCTATATCCAACACAGTTACTAGTGAGCTTCCAATACAGTCCTATATCTAACACAGTTACCAGTGAGCTACCAATACAGTCTTATATCCAACACAGTTACTAGTGAGCTTCCAATACAGTCCTATATCTAACACTGTTACCAGTGAGCTACCAATACAGTCTTATATCCAACACAGTTACTAGTGAGCTTCCAATACAGTCCTATATCTAACACAGTTACCAGTGAGCTACCAATACAGTCTTATATCCAACACAGTTACTAGTGAGCTTCCAATACAGTCCTATATCTAACACTGTTACCAGTGAGCTACCAATACAGTCTTGTATCTAACACTGTTACCAGTGAGCTACCAATACAGTCTTGTATCTAACACAGTTACCAGTGAGCTACCAATACAGTCCTATATCTAACACTGTTACCAGTGAGCTACCAATACAGTCTTGTATCTAACACTGTTACCAGTGAGCTACCAATACAGTCCTATATCTAACACTGCTACTAGTGAGCTACCAATACAGTCTTGTATCTAACACTGTTACCAGTGAGCTACCAATACAGTCTTGTATCTAACACTGTTACCAGTGAGCTACCAATACAGTCCTATATCTAACACTGTTACCAGTGAGCTACCAATACAGTCTTATATCCAACACAGTTACCAGAGATATTAACTAACAATTGTCTACACTGACAGCTTGATTGTTCTCCTATATTTAGTTTTGTTGCTGTTTCCCTGCTTCTCTCCCCTTATCTCCTCCTTGCCCCTCCCCCTCTCTCTCTTTACTTATCTCACCTCTCTCTTTCTCACCCCCTCTCTCCCCACTTCTTCCCTTCACCTTTCACTCACTCTCTCTCCCTCCACTCTATCTCTTCACCTCTCCATCTACCTCACTCTCCTTCACCTCTTCTCTCCATTTTCGCTCTCTCCCTTCTCCTCTCACTGCCCCCCCCTCTCCCTCTCTCTCCTATCTCCCTTTTTTAACTCTCTCTTTCCACCTATCCTCTTCCTCTTCTTTTC
>OZ024765.1:22556619-22559119 GCA_964016885.1 Eledone cirrhosa
ACAGTAAAGGCTTTACCTCACATAATATCTCACATAACATTTACATTACTCTATATATACTATTGTATTTTCACAGTAAAGGCTTTACCTCATAATATCTCACATAACATTTACATTACTTTATATATACTATAGTATTTTCACAGTAAAGGCTTTACCTCACATAATATCTCACATAACATTTACATTACTCTATATATACTATTGTATTTTCACAGTAAAGGCTTTACTTCACATATCTCACATGATAACAAATCTATGAGATTTTGATATTTATTTTGAGAACAATACCTTAACATCAGTATGAGTAGCCAGATACAGCCGGTTTGAACAGAAAGAAGTGAGAGGATTCTGGCCGGTTATGACTGGTTTAAAATCTAGCTAAAGGGTTAATGTAAAGATTGATAAAAAAACAACAATAACCATATCCTCTATTTTCATTGCTAATATCTGTCTGTCACAACTCCTGTCGGAAGAAAGGAGCTGATCATCAAATCAGACCAAGGAAACAATGTTTCCATTGGTCTTTCCATTGTTGATACTATCTGTCAGTCACAACTCCTGGCAGAAGAAAGGAGCTGATCATCAGATCAGACCAAGGAAACAATGTTTCCATTGGTCTTTCCATTGTTGATACTATCTGTCAGTCACAACTCCTGTCGGAAGAAAGGAGCTGATCATCAGATCAGACCAAGGAAACAATGTTTCCATTGGTCTTTCCATTGTTGATACTATCTGTCAGTCACAACTCCTGGCAGTAGAAAGGAGCTGATCATCAGATCAGACCAAGGAAACAATGTTTCCATTGGTCTTTCCATTGTTGATACTATCTGTCTGTCACAACTCCTGGCAGAAGAAAGGAGCTGATTATCAGATCAGACCAAGGAAACAATGTTTCAGTTGGTCTTTCCATTACTGATACTATCTGTCAGTCACAACTCCTGACAGAAGAAAGGAGCTGATCATCAGATCAGACCAAGGAAACAATGTCTCCATTGGTCTTTCTATTACTGATACTATCTGTCTGTCACAACTCCTGGCAGAAGAAAGGAGCTGATTATCAGATCAGACCAAGGAAACAATGTTTCAGTTGGTCTTTCCATTACTGATACTATCTGTCAGTCACAACTCCTGACAGAAGAAAGGAGCTGGTCATCAGATCAGACCAAGGAAACAATGTCTCCATTGGTCTTTCCATTACTGATACTATCTGTCAGTCACAACTCCTGACAGAAGAAAGGAGCTGATCATCAGATCAGACCAAGGAAACAATGTCTCCATTGGTCTTTCTATTACTGATACTATCTGTCTGTCACAACTCCTGGCAGAAGAAAGGAGCTGATTATCAGATCAGACCAAGGAAACAATGTTTCAGTTGGTCTTTCCATTACTGATACTATCTGTCAGTCACAACTCCTGGCAGAAGAAAGGAGCTGATCATCAGATCAGACCAAGGAAACAATGTTTCCATTGGTCTTTCCATTACTGATACTATCTGTCAGTCACAACTCCTGACAGAAGAAAGGAGCTGGTCATCAGATCAGACCAAGGAAACAATGTCTCCATTGGTCTTTCCATTACTGATACTATCTGTCAGTCACAACTCCTGGCAGAAGAAAGGAGCTGATCATCAGATCAGACCAAGGAAACAATGTCTCCATTGGTCTTTCCATTACTGATACTATCTGTCAGTCACAACTCCTGGCAGAAGAAAGGAGCTGATCATCAGATCAGACCAAGGAAACAATGTTTCCATTGGTCTTTCTATTACTGATACTATCTGTCTGTCACAACTCCTGACAGAAGAAAGGAGCTGGTCATCAGATCAGACCAAGGAAACAATGTCTCCATTGGTCTTTCCATTACTGATACTATCTGTCAGTCACAACTCCTGGCAGAAGAAAGGAGCTGATCATCAGATCAGACCAAGGAAACAATGTCTCCATTGGTCTTTCCATTACTGATACTATCTGTCAGTCACAACTCCTGGCAGAAGAAAGGAGCTGATCATCAGATCAGACCAAGGAAACAATGTCTCCATTGGTCTTTCTATTACTGATACTATCTGTCTGTCACAACTCCTGGCAGAAGAAAGGAGCTGATTATCAGATCAGACCAAGGAAACAATGTTTCAGTTGGTCTTTCCATTACTGATACTAACTGTCAGTCACAACTCCTGGCAGAAGAAAGGAGCTGATCATCAGATCAGACCAAGGAAACAATGTTTCCATTGGTCTTTCCATTACTGATACTATCTGTCAGTCACAACTCCTGACAGAAGAAAGGAGCTGGTCATCAGATCAGACCAAGGAAACAATGTCTCCATTGGTCTTTCCATTACTGATACTATCTGTCAGTCACAACTCCTGGCAGAAGAAAGGAGCTGATCATCAGATCAGACCAAGGAAACAATGTCTCCATTGGTCTTTCCATTACTGATACTATCTGTCAGTCACAACTCCTGGCAGAAGAAAGGAGCTGATCATCAGATCAGACCAAG